>CM076578.1:269952650-270120673 GCA_034641835.2 Pinus albicaulis
TTGAACGAAGCACATAAATACAAAATACTATTTGATTTGACATCATGTTGAGGCCAAGACAATCCACCTATGCCATTGTTCCACAAATGAGCAGATTGTAGACATCTTCACCAAAGTGCATGGAAGATAAAAGTTTTAAATATTCAGAATGATGTTTGGACTCACCAACATCCCTTCAAATTAAGGGGGGGAATGTTGACACCTAATATTTGGTATGGGCAGCCCTAATCAATTTATCCACAACTACCATAATGTTGACACCTAATAAATTTATCCACAACTACCATAATAGAATAATTTTGTCTCTTAGGTATGGTAACCTGGTTATGAAATCCAAGGTAATCATATCCCACTTCCACTTAAGAATGGTAATGGTTGCAACAAACCAACAGGGTGTCGATGTTCTGCCTTAACCTTTTGACATTCTAGGCATATAGCTAGATACTTTGGAATGTCCTTTCTCATTCCAGGCCAATAATATTTTTTCTTAATTTCAAAGAATAACTTTTGATATCTTGGATGAGCGATGTAGGGAATTTTATGAAATTCATCTAACAATAATTTTTTAATCCACAACTGATTAGGAACATACACTCTTCCTATTAAAAGTGGTAACTCATCACCATTGACATCATAATCCATTTGTTTCCCATAATTTTTTGCAAGTTTAGCTTGCAGCCAAAGATATTCGTATTTTGAATCTTTTATGGCAAATTCTTTAATTGGATCAGAGAAATTAATTTCCACTTGACTGTATGAAACTTCATACGCATGATTTAGCCTCGTACTTAACACATCAGCCACACGGTTTTCTCTTCCTTTAAGATGTATGACTTAAAAATCAAATTCGCTCAGAATTGCAATCCATTTGGATTAACGCGCATTAATATTAGGTTGTTTAAAGAAACTAGTCAAACTACTATAATTCGTCATTAACAAAAATATTTTCCCTAAGAGATAATGCCACCATACCTTCAAGGAATGGACTATTGTTGTTAACTCCAAATCATAAGCAGAATACCTTTGTTTTTTATCCTTTAACTTACAAGATTCATAAGCGATCACCTTTCCTTGTTGCATAAATACTCCCCCTACACCCTCCTGGCAAGCATCTATGCAGATGGTATATCCCTTTTCTGGATCCGCCACTTTCAACACAGGAGTTTTGGTAAGAAAATGCTTCAAATATTAAAAATATTTCGACTACCTAAAATTATTCCCCCTCTTTTGCAAGGAGGTGATAAGTTGGGCAACTCTAGAAAGCCCTTCTATAAATTGACAATAATATCTAGCCAAGCCCATAAGGGAGTGTATGTCTGATATGTTTTTTTGTACACATTATTCCATGATAGTTTTAATTTTTTCTAGGTCCACTACTATCCCTTCTGAGGAGATGATATGTCTTAGATACTGGATCTGGTATTTATAAAAATCACACTTACTGAATTTAGCATAAATATGGTTTTCTCTCAAAGTTTGAAGTACTATCCGGAGATTCTCCTTATGTTCTTCAAGATTTCTCGAATATACTAATATATCATAAATGAAGATGAGTACAAACTTATCCAAGAAAGGATGGAAAGTACCATTCATCATGCTCATAAATTTTGTTGGAGCATTTGTGAGTCCAAAAATAAAATCACAAATTTTTAATGTCCATATCATGTTCTAAATGATATTTTTTAGATATCTTCATATTTTATTTGAATATGATGGTACCCGGATCGTAGATTAATTTTTGAGAACATAGTAGCGCACTTGAATTGATCAAAAAAATCATCAATTTTGGGCAATGCATATTTTTTTTTATTGCTAACTTATTCAATTTCCTATAATCTATAAACAGGTGAAGAGTGCCATCATTTTTTCTTACGAATAAAACTAGTGCTCCCCAAGGAGACACACTAGGGAAAATATAACCCTTATCTAGAAACTCTTGGAGTTGCATATTCAAATGTGTCAACTCAGGGATACTCATTTTATAAGGGGCTTTGGACACTGGGATGGCTTCGAGGATTAATTCTATAGTGTTATGCAACCAGCTCACAAAATAGAAGAAAATATAGATCAACGACTTAGAAATTAGCCTCTTCGAGGGGGAAACCTATTTTACATTACATAAATGAACAATTCTTGGATGATACAAACGAAAAAACCTCCTTTCTATATATATGAGTCCATGGGGTCACAATATAATCCTATTCGACCTAACAATAATAATGTAAGGGCAAAACAATAATAATAGTGGGCGTTTATGGGGCACAATAATAACAATATGGGGACTATAGGGGTACAACAACAACAATAAGGGACTACGCTAGTAATATAGGGACCTAACATGCCCCTCTCCTTCAAAAAAGTGATGTCCTAAACATTTGAGTAGTTATGGATGCTTTTGTATAAAATTCACATCCTCTCATGGGGAATCTTCAGTGGGTAAGTTCTTCCACTTGATGAGATACTCAGAAATTGATCAACTACGTAGTTTTCGAGTTCTTATTTCCGTGACTGCTTCAGGTCCCAATATGATTTTTCCTTCCTCATCAACTTCTGGAAATATTGTTTGAATTGGAATTTTATCACCTATAACCTTCTTTAAGCATGAAACGTGGAAAACTGGGTGCACTCGGGAAGATGCAAGAAGCTCTAATTTGTATGTCATATTACCAATATTTTGCAACACCTTGTAAGGACCATATTACTTTGGCAATAATTTGTTATCCTTATTAGCTTGTTTGAGGGACATTTTTTTGTATGGTTGTAGTCGTAAAAATACCCAATCACCTTCATCAAAACGTCTCTCACTGCGATGTTGATATGTTTGTTGTTTCATTCGATTCTGAGACAAATTTATGTTATCCTTTAAGAGTTGGAGAACTTTTTGTTGATTCTCAATGTGATCTTCCACTGCTTGAACCTTAGAATTTTCTCTTAAATATGATGTTCTAGATGGTGGATGATATCCATAAAGTGCCATAAATGGGGTCATTTTTACTGCAGTGTGGAAGAAAGTGTTATACCACCATTCAGCCAAAGGTAACCACTTTACCCATTGTGTCTTCTTATCAGATAAAAAGCAACAAATA
This sequence comes from Pinus albicaulis, assembly GCA_034641835.2. Classification (NCBI taxonomy): domain Eukaryota; kingdom Viridiplantae; phylum Streptophyta; class Pinopsida; order Pinales; family Pinaceae; genus Pinus; species Pinus albicaulis. The sequence continues at coordinate 269,955,737 of CM076578.1, forward strand.
TATCCTTCCAAAAATTTGTTCACTATCTAATTTTTCCCATCATATTAAGGATGATAAGATGAGTTATGAGCTATTTGAGTACCCAAACAAGAAAATAATTTTGTCCAAAAATTTCGAGTGAAAATGGGATCTATGTCGCTTAAAATAATCTTTGGGTTTCCATGTAGCTTTTGAATTGTTTCCATAAACATAGTAGAAACTGTACTCGCTTTAAATGGATGTGATAATGCACAAAAGTGTGCATACTTGGTAAGTATTTCAACTGCCACCATGATGACACTTTTTCCTTTGGACGTAGGTAAACCTATGATAAAATCCATTGAAACCTCCTCCCAACGTTGACTTGGAATGGATAAAGGTTGTTGCAGACCCGGCATATTAATTGTCTCAACTTTATTTTACTGGAAAACCAAATGTTCTACCACAAATTTTTGAATATCAGATTTAAGGCCATCCCAAAAAACTTATTTCTTCACCCTATGGTAAGTTTTTAAAAATCCTGAGTGTCCTCCTAAAGGAGAGGTGTGCAATTCAAAATGAATCTTTTGTTTTATTTGGGAATTCTTACAACTATATAAGCAATACTTGTACCATAAGGAATCATTTTACAAGTTAATGTATCAGATTTACTGGGATCTTTCTGCAACTTTTGAATGAGTGTCCACACTTCTTCATCATTCTTCCATTCCTCCCTTGCATCGGTTATCCAATCTAGTTGGATAATAGAAATGGCACAAAGAAATGCTTTCACATCCTCATCCTTTATTGAGAGTGTATCTGCAACAAAATTTAGCTTCCCTTTTTTGTAGATGATTTCAAATTCATAACCCAACATCTTTGTGACCCATTTTTTTTGCTCTTCTGAAGATGCTCTTTGTTGCAAAAAACATTTAAGACTATCATAATCAGTTCTTACCTTGAAGTGCCTTCCCATTAGGTAAGGTCACCATTTCTTTAGTGCATGTATTATTGCCAACATTTCCTTCTCATAAATATCTTTCAATAAATACTTTCCTTTGATTGGATGACTTTTAAAAGCAATGGGTCTTCCTTCTTGCATTAAAAAAGCACCAATTCCATTTCCTGAGGCATCACATTCCACAATAAAAAAATTTGTGAAGTCTGGCATAGATAAGATCGATGCTTGGCACATTGCCTCTTTAAGATGTTCAAAGGCCTTAGTTTCTTCCAGAGTCCATGAAAATGCATCTTTCTTCAATAATGTTGTTAGAGGTGTTGTTATTCTCCCATGATTCTTAATAAACTTGTGATAGTACCCTATTGACTCGAGAAATCCTCGCAACTGCTTTATGGTTGTGGGGACTTTCCATTCCTTAATGGCTTTAATTTTGTTAGGATCTACCTTAACACCCTCCTGAGATACAATATGACCCAAATATTCCACTTCTTGTACTCCAAGGAAATATTTAGAGGTTTTTGCATATAATTATTTCTCCTCCAATAATTTTAGCATCATGTCAACATGTTGAACATGATCCTTCCAAGACATGTTGTAGATCAATATATCATCAAAAAATACTAACACAAATTTTCTAAGGAAGGGTTTGAAAATGGAGTTCATCAACCCTTGAAATATAGAAGGTGCATTGGTACGGCCAAAATACATGACCAAAAATTCATAATAACCCTCATGAGTTCTAAATGTTGTTTTTGGAATGTCTTTAGTCTTCATTCTAATTTGATGATATCCTAAACAAAGATTCAACTTGGTGAAATAAATTACTCCATGTAATTCATCCAATAATTCACCAATCACAGGAATGGGAAATTTATCTTTAATAGTGAGCTTATTGACCTCCCTATAATCCAGACACATGAACCATGATCCATCCTTCTTGTGCACCAATACTATTCGAGCAGAGAAAGAACTTTGACTAGGTTGAATTATACTAGCCTCTAGCATTTCTGCAATCATATGTTCAATTTCTCTCTTTTGGACATAAGGATATCCATAAGGCCTGATGTTTGGAGGAACACTTATTGGAATCAAATTAATAGCATGCTCATGATCACAAATGGGTGGGAGGCCTTTCAGAGTCTCAAATATCTTAGAATGATTGTCCAACACTTTTTGGAGATTTGGAGAAATAGATTATTTTGATGTTTGAAACTCTAGAGAGCATAATTGTGCAATTACGCCTCATTTTTATTTATTTAAAAGATTTTACATGCCATTAGAGCCTATTATGTTTCATGGTTTCCCTGTGAATCCCCTTAATTCAACTTCCTTTCCTTCCCAAAAAAATTCAAGAAAAGTTCTTGAAAATTAAAAGCTATTGTACCCAAAGATTGTAACCATTTAAATCCTAGTACAACATAAGCACCACCGATTGGAATGGAAAGCATTGGGCTATTCAATACATATTCCCCATGGTTAGCTTGAAATTATGGCACTTTCTAGAGCAATTTATATTTCCTCCATTTGCAACCATCACTTGACATTCTGGTGTTGGGTATAAGAAGCAAATCAATTCCTTGGCTACCTTACAATGAATAAAATTATGGTTAATACCCGAATCAATCAAAACTATTAAATTTTTCTTCTTTATATTTCCTTCTATCTTGAGAGTTTGAGGAGTGGTAATTCCTACCAATGAATTACAAGATATGGTCGGATTCATTTCTTCATTCTCTCAAGTTGGTTCTAGGTGTATATCCTCTTCACAATCTATGTAAAAAAATTTATTCTCAGAACACTTATGACCTTTAGTGTATTTTTTATCACAATTGTAGCAAATCCCTTTTTTTTTTTTTTTCTTTCAATTATTGTGGTGTCAACCTTGTCGGTTGTGGAAGGATAGGAGTAGCAACACTTCCGTCTTCATAGTTGTGAGTGGTAGGATTATTTTTTTCATAATTTTGCTTTCAATTTTTATTGCCAACCTCATGTTTGATGTTATCCTTTAAATTCCCTATGAGGGCATCAATCTTGTGCTCCTCTAGAATACTAGTTACCATTATATTCAATTTTTGGAAGTCCTCAATTTTTTCCACCATTGAACCCTTTTGTTTGAGATTTATCAATTAGCTAAAGAAGGTGTTTCTCTTTGTATCCTCATAATGTGCTATAATTTCCTCCGTAAAAATTGACCAAGTGACAAGTGGTTTACAAGAACAAAGTCATCGATACCATACAAATTGATTGGGCTCTAAATATAAAGTTGCAATACATACCGTTTGTGTGTTTTGCACATTATGGAGACAAAAATATTTCTCCATCTGTAATATCCATGTTACAAGATCCTTGCCATCAAACTTCGTCATATCAATCTTTGGAATATTATGGGTCTTAAATCCAACATTAGAGTCTATGAAATCATGATTAACATTTCTTTTTTTCTCATCACATTAGGCGAATTTTGAGGTCTAAAATGGGCCTCCTAAGTAAAATGTACAACCAAAATAAACTTTAAAATAACCAATAGTAATGATGTCAACCATGAGGGATGATTCACCATTTTTGCAGTAAAAACGTAAAACGATTAAAAAATAATAAAATAATAAAACTACTTTTTCAACTTATCTCCCTAAGTTTTTTCTCAAATTTCGAGCGGGAGTACTCATTAGATGCAAAATTTAATTCCTCATCCAAGGAGTACCCATGTTACATACTTTCGATGGACCCTGCTACATGAAAAATGAGAAATACATGAAAAAATGTGATTCTAATCATGTTTTTCATGTATTTCCCATTTTTAGTGTAGGAGGGTCTATCTAAAGTATGCAACATTGGTACTCCTTGGATAAGGAATCCAATTATGCATCCAAAGAGTTATGTCACTCAAAATTTGAGTAAATCCATAGGGAGATAAGTTGAAAATACGAGTTAAAAATATTTTTTTATCTTTTCCCTCTAAAATTTGATGATGTGATCTAATTTTATTTTATTATTTCCACTATTATTTAATAATTTCCTTAGGAGGACCATTTTAGACATCAAAATTCCCCTAATGTGAGTTTCATCTACTACCTTTTCACCATTAGTAATCTTTTCTTGTAGCAACTTTGCTAGGTCCCTATAATACTAGTGTATATCCTTATTGTTATTGTTAGTATAGCCCCCTTTATTGTTATTGTTTTGCCCATGTAGTCCCCATATTATTATTATTGTGCCCCATAGAAGCCCACTATTGTTATTTTTGTGCCCTTACATTGTTATTGTTATGTTGGCTAGGATTATATTGTGACCCATTAGACTCTTATATATAGAAATTACGCTTTGTCATTTGTATCATATAAGAATTGTTCATTTATGTAATGTAAAGGAGGTTTCCCCCTCAAAGAGGTTGATTTCTAAGTTGTTGATCTATATTTTCTTCTATTTTGTGAGCTGATTTCATAACATTTGGAATCAAAGCTTTGGATTCTAGGGTTTCGCTACTGCAATCCGGCCGTCTTGGAATTTTCCCTATAAATTTTTTTTTTTTGTGGTAAGCAAATGTTTCAAATATTAAAAACTTTGCTAACAATCTTCCAACCAATTAAAATTATTCCCCTTCTTTTGCAAGGAGGTGATAGGTCATTAGGGAAATTTTTAGGTCTAAAATGGGTGCCCTAAGGAAATGATAAAATAATAGTGGAAATAATAAAATAAGATAAGATTACATCATCAAATTTTAGGGGGAAAAGAGAAAATCTACTTTTTCAACTCGTATTTTCAACTTATCTCCTTATTGGTTTACTCAAATTTCAAGCAGGAAGACTCATTGAATGCATAATTTGATTCCTCATCCGAGTACCCATGTTGTGTACTTTCGATGGACCTTTCTATTTGAAAAAATATAAATACATGAAAAACGTGATTGCAATCACATTTTTTCATGTATTTCTCATTTTTTGTGTACCTGGATCTATCGAAAGTATGCAACATGGGTACTCCTTGGACGAGGAAATAAATTTTACATCCAATGAGTACTCCCACTCAAAATTGTAGTAAAACCTTAGGGAGAAAAGTTGAAAAAGAAGTTTTATTATTTTTTAATCTTTTTTTACTTTTTTACCCCAAAAATAGTGAATCATCCCCCATGGTTGACATCATCATCTTGAATCCTATTGGTTCTTATAAAGTTATTTTGATTGTACATTTTTATTAGGAGGCCCATTTAGACCTCAAAAGTTCTCTAATTTAGGCAACTCTAGAAAACCCTTCTATAAATGGACGATAATATCCAGCCAAGCCCATAAAGGAGTGTATGTCTTATATGTTTTTTGGTACAGAGTATTCCATGATAGTTTTAATTTTTTCAAGGTCTACTACTATCCCTTTTGAGGAGATGATTCGTCCTAGATACTGGATCCAGTCTTTATAAAAATCACACTTACTAAATTTAGCATAAAGATGGTTTTCTCTCAATGTTTGAAGTACTATCTAGAGATGCTCCTTATGTTCTTCTAGATTTCTAGAATAGACTAATATATCATAAATGAAGATGAGTACAAAATTATCCAAGAAAGGATGGAAATACCATTCATCGTGCTCATAAATGTTGTTGGAGCATTGGTGGGTCCAAACAGAAAAACCAAAAATTCGTAATGTCCATAGTGTGTTCTAAATGTTATTTTTTTTAGATATCTTCATATTTTATTTTAATCTAATAATATCTGGATCGTAGATTAATTTTTGAGAACATAGTAGCGCCCTTGACTTGATCAAACAAATCATCAATTCTAGGCAATGGATATTTTTTTTGTTGCTAACTTATTCAATTTCCTATAATCTATACACAAGTGAAGAGTGCCATCTTTTTTTCTGACGAATAAAACTAGTGCTCCCCAAGGAGACACACTGGGGCGAATATAACCCTTATCTAGAAACTCTTGGAGTCTCATATTCAACTATGTCAACTCAGGGGTACTCATTTTATAAGGGGCTTTAGACACTGGGATGGATTCTAGGATTAAGTCTTTAGTGTTATACAACCAACTCACAAAATAGAAGAAAATATAGATCAACAATTTAGAAATTAGCCTCTTCGAGGGGGAAACCTCCTTTACATTACATAAATGAAAAATTATTGGATGATACAAATGAAAAAATCTCCTTTCTATATATATGAGTCCATGGGGTCACAATATAATCTTAGCCAACCTAACAATAATAATGTAAGGGCACAACAATAACAATAGTGGGCTTTTATGGGGCAACATAATAACAATATGGGGACTACAGTGGTACAACAATAAAAATAAGGAACTAAAATAGTAATATAGGGACCTAACATTCCCCTCTCCATCAAAAAAGTGTTGTCCTCAACACTTGAGTAGTTATGGATGCGTCTATATAAAATTCTCATCCTCCCATGTGGAATCTTAAGTGGGTAAGTTTTTCCACTTGATGAGATACTCTAAAATTGATCGATTTCGTAGTTTTCGAGTTCTTTTTTTCGTGACTACTTCAGGTTCCAATATGATTTTTCCTTCCTCATCAAGTTCTGGCAATATTGTTTGAACTAGAATTTTGTCACCTATAACCTTGTTTAAGAATGAAACATGGAAAATTGGGTGCACTCGGGAAGATGCAAGAAGATCTAATTTGTATGTCATATTACCAATATTTTGCAACACCTTGTAAGGAACATAGTACTTTTAAGATAATTTATTATCCTTATTAGCTTGATTGAGGGACATTTGTTTGTATGGTTGTATTCGTAAAAATACCCGATCACCTTCATCAAAAATTCTCTCGCTCCGATGTTGATCTTCTTATTGTTTCATTCGATTCTGTGCCAAATTTAGGTTATCCTTTAAGAGTTGGAGAACTTGTTGTTGATGCTCGATGTGATCTTCCACTACATGAAACTTATCATTTTCTCTTAAATATGATGTGATGGATGGTGGGTGATATCCATAAAGTGCCATAAATGGGGTCATTTTTACTGCAGTGTGGAAGGAAGTGTTATACCACTATTCAGACAGAGGTAACCACTTGACCCATTGTGTTTTATTATAGGATACAAAGAAATTAATATATCCTTCCAAACATTCTCTCACTATCTCAGTTTTCCCATTGGATTAAGGATGATAAGATGAGTTATGAGCTAGTTGAGTATTGAAACAAGAAAATAATTTTGTCCAAAAATTTTCAGTGAAACTGGGATCTCTGTCGCTTAAAATAATCTTTGGGTTTCCATGTATCTTTTGAATTGTTTCCATAAATGTAGTAGAAACTATACTCACTTTAAATGGATGCGTTAATGCACAAAAATGTGCATACTTGGTAAGTCTATCAACTGCCACCATGATGACACTTTTTCCTTCGAACTTAGGTAAACCTGTGATGAAATCCATTGAAACCTCCTCCCAACGTTGACTTGGAATGGATAAAGGTTGTTGCAGACCCAGGATCTTAATTCTCTCAACTTTATTTTGCTGGCAAACCAAACATTCTGCCATAAATTTTTGAATATCATATTTAAGGCCATCGCAAAAAAAATCTTTCTTCACCCTGTGGTAAGTTTTTAAAAATATTGAGTGTCCTCCTAAGGGAGAGGTGTACAATTAAAAATGAATCTTTTGTTTTAGTTGGGAATTCTTACAAATATATAAGCAATATTTATACCATAAGGAATAATTTTTCCAACTAAATGTATCATATGTACTGGGATCTTGCTGCAACTTTTGAATGAGTGTCCACACTTCTTCATAATTATTCCATTCCTCCCTTGCATTGGTTATCCAATATGGTTGGATAATAGAAATGGCACAAAGAAATGCTTCCATATCCTCATCCTTTCTTGAGAGTGCATCTGCAACAACATTTAGCTTCCCTTTTTTGTAGATGATTTCAAAGTCATAACCCAACATCTTTGCGACCCATTTTTGTTGATCTTCTGAAGATAGTATTTGTTCCAAAAATCATTTAAGACTATCATGATCAGTATTTACCTTGAAGTGTATTTCCATTAGGTAAGTTGCCATTTCTTTAATGCGTGTATTATTGCCAACATTTCCTTCTCATAAATAGCTTTCTGTAAATACTTTCCTATAATTGGATGACTTTCAAAAGTAATGGGTCTTTCTTCTTTCATTAAAACAACACCAATTACATTTCATGAGGCATCACATTCCACAATAAAAGTTTTTGTGAAGTTTTTCGTAGCTAAGACCGGTGCTTAGCACTTTGCCTCTTTAAGATGTTAAAAGGCCTTAGTTGTTTCCGAAGTCCATGAAAATGCATCTTTCTTCAATAATGTTGTTAGAGGTGTTTCTATTCTCCCATAGTTCTTAAAAAACTTGTGATAATACCCCGTTAAACCAAGAAATCCTCGTAACTACTTTATGGTTGTGGGGACTTTCCATTCCCTAATGGCTTTAGTTTTGTTAGGGTCTACCTTAACACCCTCCTGAGATACAATATGACCCAGATATTCCACTTCCTGTACTCCAAGGAAACATTTGGAGGTTTTTGCATATAATTTTTTCTCCTCCAATAGTTTGAGCATCTTGTCAACATGTTGAACATGATCCTTCCAAGACCTGTTGTAGATCAGAATATCATCAAAAAATACTAACAAAAATTTTCTAAGGAAGTGTTTGAAAATGGAATTCATCAACCCTTGAAATATAAAAGGTGCATTGGTAAGGCCAAACGGCATGACCAAAAATTCATAATAACCCTCATGAGTTCTAAATGTTGTTTTCGGAATGTCTTCAGTCTTCATTCTAATTTGATGATATCCTAAACGAAGACCTAACTTGGTGAAATAAATTACTCCATCTAATTGATCCAATAATTCATCAATCAAAGGAATGGGAAATTTATCTTTAATAGTGAGCTTATTGACCTCCCTATAATACAGACACATGCAGCATGATCCATCCTTGTTATGCACGAATACTACTGAAGCAGAGAAAGAACTTTGACTAGGTTGAATTATACCAGCCTCTAGCATTTCTGCAATCATATGTTCAATTTCTCTCTTTTGGACATAAGGATATTTGTAAGGCTTGATGTTTGGAGGAACGCTTTTTGGAATCAAATGAATAGCATGATCATGATCACAAATAGATGGGAGATATTTTAGAGTCTCAAATACCTTGGAATAATTGTCCAACACTTTTTGGAGATCTGGAGAAATAAATTATTTCGATATTTGAAACTCTAGTGAGCATAATTGTGCAATTATGCCTCATTGTTATTTCTTTAAAATATTTTCATGCCATGAGAGCCTATTATCTTTCCTGTTTCCCTATGATACCCCTTAATTCAACTTCCTTTCCTTCCCAAAAAATTTCAAGAAAATTTCTAGAAAATTAAAAGCTACCGTACCCAAAGATCGTAACCATTGGACTCCTAGTACAACATCAACACCACCCATTGGAATGGAAAGCATAATTTTTCTTTCAATTTTTCTTGCCAACCTAAATGGCTTCTCTAATGAATCAGGTACCCAAAGGTGAACCTCATGTTGGATGTTATCCTTTAAAGTCCCTATGAAGACATAAATCTTGTGCTCCTCTGGAATATCAGTTACCATTATATTCAATTTTTGGAAGTCCTCAATGTGTTCCACCATTGAACCCTTTTGTTTGAGATTTATCAATTAGCTAAAGAAGGTGTTTCTCTTTGTATCCTCATAATGTGCTATCATTTCCTCCATAAAAATTGACCAATTGACAAGTGGTTTACGATAACAAAGTCATCGGTACCATACAAATTGATTGGGCTCTAAATATAAAGTTGCAATACATACCTTTTGTGTGTCATGCACATTATGGAGATAAAAATATTGCTCCATATGTAATATCCATGTTATTGGATCCTTGCCATCAAACTTCTTTATATCGATCTTTAGAATATTATGGGTCTTAAATCCAACATTAGAGTCTATGAAATCATGATTAACATTTCTTTTGTTCTCGTCACATTAGGGAAATTTTGAAGTCTAAAATGGGCCTCCAAAGAAAAATATACAACGAAAATAAAATTTAAAATAATCAATAGGATTCAAGATGATGATGTCAACCATGGGGGATGATTCACCATTTTTGCAGTGAAAAAGTAAAAAGATTAAAAAATAAAACTACTTTTCAACTCGTATTTTCAACTTATCTCCCTAAGTTTTTTCTCAAATTTCAAGGGAAAGTACTCATTGGATGAAAAATTTAATTCCTCATCCAAGGATTACCCATGTTACATACTTTCGATAGACCCTACTACATCAAAAATGAGAAATACATGAAAAAATGTGATTTCAATCACGTTTTTCATGTATTTCTCTTTTTTCGTGTAGGAGGGTCCATCCAAAGTATGAAACATTGGTACTCCTTGGATAAGGAATCCAATTATGCATCCAAAAAGTGTTGTCGCTCGATATTTGAGTAAACCCATAGGGAGATAAGTTGAAAATACGAGTTAAAAAAAAAAAATTTTATCTTTTTTCCCTCTAAAATTTGATGATGTAATCTAATATTATTTTATTATTTCCACTATTATTTTATAATTTACTTAGGAGGACCATTTTAGACCTCAAAATTCTCCTAATGTGAGTTTCATCTACTACCTTTTCGCCATTAGTAATAATTTCTTGAAGAAACTTTGCTAGGTCCCTATAATACTAGTGTATCTCCTTATTGTTATTGTTAGTATAGCCCCCTTATTGTTATTATTTTACCCATGTACTCCCCATATTATTATTATTGTGCCCCATAGAAGCCCACTAGTTTTATTGTTGTTCCCTTACACTTTTATTTTTATGTCGGCTAGGATTATATTATGACCCATTGGGCTCCTATACATAGAAATTAGGCTTTGTCATTTGTATCATCTAAGAATTGTTCACTTATGTAATGCAAAGGAGGTTTCCCCCTCAAATAGGCTACTTTCTAGGTTTTTGATCTATATTTTCTTCTATTTTGTGAATTGGTTTCATAACATTTGGAATCAAAGCTTTGGATTCTAGGGTTTCACTGTTGGAGACCGGCCATCTTGGAATTTTCACTATAATTTTATTTCTTTATTTATTTTTATTTTATTTTTCTGTGAAACTTCATAAGCTAAACAAAAACCCATTTTAGTTGAAATCCCGAGGAACGTCGTGTAAAAAAATTAGACCTTGGTTTGTAGTAGTTTCAGAGATATGATCTGTGGAAGTTAGGGTTTTTGCAGGCTCAGAAATTTCACCTCAAACAGGTGACCGCGGGAAAATCATAATAACTTGTGTTTCAGGCATTGAATTAGAATTATGTAAAAAGTGGCCAAAAGTGCACGAACTTTAGTTTCTTTTATATCGATTTCAGAGCCGAAGGTCGAAACAGTGACACGAGGCACGTCGTACAAGTTTTATCTATGGAACCAGCCCATAATTAGGCCATTGTGGGAGATCGGGCATAACTTTGTCTTGAAGAATAAAAATTAGGTTTGACCAGTGGCATTGGAAAGAATACTCAGAGGGCTACTACAAGACTGAATTTTAGATATTGAAGATCCAAAATCATAAAGATAATTCGAGTTCAATATCGACCTCCTAAAAAGAAAGAAAAAGGTGTGTATTTGTTTTTTAAATTGCATAAATTTTGTTTGAAATATAAGTTTGAAGTGATTCTAAGGGCATATTTTATCATATATATAAGTATTGTATTCTAAAATGCCTCCCAAAAATAATTCCACACCAATTAAGTCCTTAGAATATTCTACTATGACGCATGAAGAGGAAGAAGTGCAACATGATATATCAAAATTACGAGACCAAGTGTAGCAAATGACGCTCTAGCAAAAAATAACCAAAAATGAAATGGAAGCTAAAATGGAAGGTTTGAAGAAAGGCATGGAAGCTAATATGAGTGGTGTGGAAGCTAAGATGGATAGTTTGAATAATGGCATGGATGTTTTGAATAATGGCATGGAAGCTAAGATCGATAGTATAGAATAAAAACTAAAAGCAGACATGGAAGGTTTGAAAGAAGGTTTGGAAAAGTTGCTATAAGAAATGATTCCTAATGATGAAAGTTAGTAGAGGAAAATCATGGTGAGCAAAAAATAAATGTTAATCATGATTTCATAAACTCTAACATTGGATTGAAGCCCCACTATATTCCAAATATCGATATGAGGAAGTTTGATGGCAAGGATCCTGTAACATGGATACTATAGATTGATCAATATTTTGATATCCATAATGTGAAAAACACACAAAAGGTACGTATTGAAACTTTATATTTAGAACAAAATACATTTGTATGGTATCGATGGCTTTTCTCTCATAAAAAAATTGTCACTTGGTCAATGTTTATGGAGGAAATGATAGCACATTATGAGGATACAAAGATCAACACCTTCTTTAGCTAATTGATAAATCTCAAACAAAATAGTTCAATGGTGGAGCGCATTGAGGACTTCCAAAAATTAAATATAAGGGTAAAGGATATTCCATATGAGCACATGATTGATGTCCTCATAGGGACTTTAAAGGATAACATCCAACATGAGGTTCACCTTTGGGAACCTAATTCATTGGAGAAGGAATTCAAGTTGGCAAGAAAAATTGAAAGAAAAATTATGGTGACAAGGAAGCCTACCACTCACATCTATAAAGATGGAAGTGTTTATACTCGTAGACTTCCACAACCTACAAGGTTGAAACCACAACAATTGGAAGAAAAAATAGCAAAAGGGCTTTGCTATAGTTGTGATAGAAAATACATTAAACGTCATGAGTGTGTTGAGAATAAATTATTTTACATAGATTGTGAAGAGGAGGAAGAAAGGGAATAAGAAACTTCAAAAGAAAAGGATATACACCAGGATCCAACCCTAATTGAAGAATAAATGAATCCGACCATATCTTGTAATGCTTTGGCAGGAATTTCCACTCCTCAAACTTTGATGATAGAAGCGCATATCAAGAAGAAAATTGTAATAGTGTTGATTGATTCGGGTATTACCCATAATTTTATTCATTGTAAGGTAGCCAAGGAATTGAATTGCTTCCTATACCTAGCACCAAAGTGTCAAGTGATGGTTTCAAATGGAGGAACTATAAATTGTTCTCGAAAGTGCCATAATATCAAGCTAACCATGGGTTAATATGTATTGAATATTCTAATTCTCTCCATTCCAATGGGTGGTGCTGATGTTGTACTAGGAGTACAATGGTTACAATCTTTGGGGACAATAGCTTTTAATTTTCAAGAAATTTTCTTGAAATTTTTTTCGGAAGGAAAAGAAGTTGAATTATGGGGTATCGCAGGGAAGCTAGGAAAGATAATGAACTCTAATGTCATGACAAAGCCTCTAAAGAAATAACAACGAGGTGTAATTTCACAATTATGCTCACTAGAGGTTTAAACATCAAAATCATCTAATTCTCTAGATCTCCAAAAAGCAGTAGACAATCATTACAATGTGTTTGAGACTCCCAAAGGACTCCCACCTATTCATGATCATGATAATGCTATTTATTTGATTCCAGGCATTGTTCCTCCAAACATCAGGCCTTATAGGTATCCTTATGCTCAAAAGAGTGAAATTGAACGTATGGTTTCAGAAATGCTATAGGCTGGTATAATTGAACCTAGTCAAAGTTCTTTCCTTGCTCCAGTAGTATTGGTGCACAAGAAGGATGGATCAGGTGTATGTGTTTATAGGGAGCTCAACAAGCTCACTATTAAAGATAAATTTCCCATCCCCGACATTGATGATTTATTGGATGAATTACATGGAGCAATTTACTTCACCAAGTTGGATCATCGTTCTTGATATCATCGAATTAGAATGAAGATTGAAGACATTTCGAAAACAACATTCTGATTTCATGAGGGTCATTATGAATTTTTGGTCATGCCTTTTGTCCTTACTAATTCACCTTCCACATTTTATGGTTTGATGAATTCCATTTTCAAAACCTTCCTTAGAAAATTTGTGTTAGTATTTTTTTATGATATACTAATCTATAGCAACTCTTGGAAGGATCATGTTCAACATGTTGACAGGATGCTCAAACTATTGGACGAAAAAAAATTATATACAAAAACCTCGAAATGTTTCTTTAGAGTACAAGAGGTGGAATATTTGGGTCATATTGTATCTCATGAGGGTGTTAAGGTAGACCCTAACAAAATTAAATCCATGAAGGAATGGAAAATCCCCACAACCATAAAGCGTCTTTGAGGATTTATGGGGTTAATAGGGTATTATCGCAAGTTTGTTAAGAATTATGGGAGAATATTGGCACCTCTAGCATCATTACTGAAGAAATATGCATTTTATTGGACTCCAGAAGCAACTAAGGCCTTTGAACATCTTAAAGAGGCAATGTGTCAATCACCAGTCTTAGCTACGCTAGACTTCAAAAAAACTTTTATTATGGAATGTGATGCCTCAAGAAATGCAATTGGTGTGGTTTTAATGCAAGGACGAAGACCCATTTCTTTTGAAAGTCATCCAATCAAAGGAAAGTATTTACTAAAACCTATTTATGAGAAGGAAATGTTGGAAATACTACATGCACTAAAGCAATGACGACCTTACCTAATGGGAATACACTTCAAGGTAAAAGTAGATCATGATAGTCTTAAGTACTTTTTGGAACAAATATTATCTTCAGAAGAGCAGCAAAAATGGGTCACAAATATGTTGGGTTATGACTTAGAAATCATATACAAAAAAGGGAAGCAAAATGTTGTTGTAGATGCACTCTCAAGAAAGGATGAGGATGTGGAAGCAATGCTTTGTGCCATTTCCATTATCCAACTTGAGTGGATAACCGAAGCAAGTGAGGAATGGAAGAATGATGAAGAGGTGTGGACACTCATTCAAAATTTGTAGAAATATCCTAGTACATCCAAAACATTTAGTTGGAAAAATGATTCCTTGTGGTACAAAGATTGCTTATATCTTTGTAAGAATTCCCAACTCAAACAAAAGATTCTTTTGGAATTGCACACCTCTCCCTTAGGAGGGCACTCAATATTTTTAAAAACTTACCACAGGGTCAAGAAGGATTTTTTTGGGATGGCCTTAAATGTGATATTCAAAATTTTGTGGCAGAATGTTTAGTTTTTCAACAGAATAAAGCTGAGACAATTAAGACCACGGGTCTGTTACAACCTTTATCCATTCCAATTCAATGTTGGGAGGAGGTTTCAATGGATTTTATCACAGGTTTACCCAAGTCTGAAGGAAAGACTGTCATCTTGGTAGTAGTTGACAAACTTACCAAGTATGCACAGTTTTTTGTATTATCTCATCCATTTAAATCTAGTACAGTTGCTACTACATTTATGGAAACAATTCAAAAGCTACATGGAAACCCAAAGATCATTGTAAGCGACAAAGATCCCATTTTTACAGGAATTTTTTGGACAGAGTTATTTTCTTGTTTGGGTACTCAATTATCTCATAGCTCATCATATCATTCTCAATGTGATGGGAAAACTAATACAGTGAACAAATGTTTGGAAAGATATATTAATTGCTTTGTATCTAACAAATAGACACAATGGGTCAAGTGGTTACCTCTGGCTAAATGGTGGTATAACACTTCCTTCCATACTGCAGCAAAAATGACCCCATTTATGGAACTTTATGGATATCATCCACCGTCCAACACATCATCTTTAAGAGAAAATTCTAAGGTTCAAGCAATGGAATATCATATCGAGCATCAACAAAAAGTTCTCCAACTCTTAAAGGATAACCTCACTTTGGCACAGAATCGAATGAAACAACAGGAAGATGGGCATCACAACGAAAGAATTTTTGATGTAGGTGATTGGGTATTTTTACGGCTACAACCATACAAACAAATGTCCCTCAAGCAAGCTAAGAAGGATACTAAATTATCACCAAAGTATTATGGTCCTTACAAGATGTTGCAAAATATTGGTACTATGTCATACAAATTGGAGCTTCCTAAATCTTCCTGAGTGCACCCTATTTTCCATGTTTCATGCTTAAAGAAGGTTATAGTTGACAAGCTTTCAGTTCAAACAATATTACCAAAACTTGATGAAAAAGTAAAAATCATATTGGAACCTGAAGAAATCACAAAAACAAGAACTCGACAACTACGAAATCGATCAATTTTAGAGTATCTCATTAAGTGGAATAAATTACCTGTTGAATATTCGACATAGGAGGATGATAATTTTATACAGAAGCGTCCATAACTACTCAAGCATTGAGGACATCACTCATTTGAAGGAGAGGGGCATGCTAGGTCCCTATAATGCTAGTGTATCCCCTTATTGTTATTGTTAGTATAGCCCCCTTATTGTATTTGTTTGCCCATGTAGTCCCCATATTATTGTTATTGTGCCCCGTAGAAGCCCACTATTGTTATTGTTATGCCCTTGCATTGTTATTGTTATGTCAGCTAGGATTATATTGTGAACCATTGGACTCTTATATATAGAAAGGAGGTTTTGTCATTTGCATCATCCAAGAATTATTCATTTATGTAATGTAAAGGAGGTTTCCCCCTCGAAGAGGCTAATTTCTAAGTCATTGATCTATCTTTTATTCTATTTTGTGACCTAGTTTCATAAAAAAAATTCTCTAACCTTCCTTCAAACCTTCCATGTCTACTTTTAGATCTTTCTTCATGTCTTCCATGTTGCCTTTTAGTTTTTCTTCTATGCAATTCTTCAAACCATCCATCTTAGCTTCCATGCCCTTCTTCAAACCTTCCATCTTAGCATCCATGCCATTCTTTAAACCATCCATCTTAGCTTCAATTTCATTTTTCGTTACTCTTTGCGAGAGCGAAATTTTTTACTCTTGGTCTTGCAATTTTGATATATCATGTTGTGCTTCTTCCTCTTCATGCATCATAGTAGATATTTATAAGGGCTTAATAGGCGTGGAATTCTTTTTGGGAGGAATTTTAGAACCCAATACTAATATTTATGCTTCAAATTCCCCTGCAATTACTTCAAAATGATTTTTCAAACGAAATTTATGCAATTTAAAAAAATGATACCCACATTTTTCTTACTTTTAAGGAGCTCGATATTTATCTTGATGTATCTCTGTGATTTTGGATTCACA
The DNA here is from genome assembly GCA_034641835.2 of Pinus albicaulis. Taxonomy (NCBI): domain Eukaryota; kingdom Viridiplantae; phylum Streptophyta; class Pinopsida; order Pinales; family Pinaceae; genus Pinus; species Pinus albicaulis. The sequence continues at coordinate 269,972,745 of CM076578.1, forward strand.
AGATTTGAAATTAAGTCCTATAGTATCCCTCTGATTCATCTTTCCAATGCCATAGATCAAACCTTATTTGCATTCAGAGTCGCAAATACCTAGGAATGATTATCCAACACTTTTTGGAGATTTGGAGAAATAGATGATTTCGATGTTTGAAACTCTAGAGAGCATTATTGTGCTATTACGCCTCGTTTTATTTCTTTAAAAGCTTTGTCATGTTATTATAGCCTATTATCTTTCCCGATTTCCCTGTGATGCCCCTTAATTCAACTTCCTTTCCTTCCCAAAAAAAAGTGAAGAAATGTTCTTGAAAATTAAAAGCTATCGTACCCAAAGATTGTAGCCATTGAACTCCTAGTACAACATCAACACCACCCATTGGAATGGAAAGAATTGGGCTATTCAATACATATTCCCCCATGGTTAGATTTATATTATGGCACTTTCCAGAGAAATTTATAGTTCCCCCATTTGCAACCATCACTTGACATTCTAGTGTTGGGTATAAGAAGCAATTCAATTCCTTGGCTACCTTACAATGAATAAAATTATGGGTACTACCCGAATCAATAAGCATTATTACCTTTTTCTTCTTGATATTTCCTTCTACCTTGAGAGTTTTAGGAGTGGTAATTCCTACCAATGCATTACAGTATATGGTCAGATTTATTTCTTCATTCTATGGGGTTGGTTCGAGGTGTATATCCTCTTCTTTTAAAGTTTTGTGTTCATTTTCTTCCTCCTCTTCACAATCTATGTAAAACAATTTCTTCTCAGCACACTTATGACCTTTAGTGTATTTGTTATCACAACTATAGCAAATTCCTTTTGCTTTTTTTTCTTCTAATTGTTGTGGTTTCAACCCTGTCGGTTGTGGAAGGCTAGGAGTAGCAACACTTTCATCTTGATAGTTGTGAGTGGTAGGCTTCCTTGTCGCCATAATTTTTCTTTCAATTTTTCTTGCCAGCCTAAATTCCTTCTCCAATGAATCAGGTTCCCAAAGGCGAACTTCATGTTGGATGTTATCCTTTAAAGTCCCTATGAAGACATCAATCTTGTGCTCCTATAGAATATCAGTTACCATTATATTGAACTTTTTGAAGTCCTCAATGTGTTCCACCATTAAAACCTTTTGTTTGAGATTTATCAATTGGCTAAAGAAGATGTTACTCTTTGTATCCTCATAATGTGTTATCATTTCCTCCGTAAAAATTGACCAAGTTTGCAAGTGGCTTACGAGAACAAATCCATCAATACCATACAAATTTATTGGAATCTAAATATAAAGTTTCAATACATACCTTTTGTGTGTTTTTCACATTATGGAGATCAAAATATTGCTCCATCTGTAGCATCCATGTTACCGGATCCTTGCCATAAAAATTCCTCATATCAATCTTTGGAATATGATGGGTCTTAAATCCAACATTAGAGTCTATGAAATCATGATTAACATTTATTTTTTTCTCATCATGAGTTTCATCTACTACCTTTTCGCCATTAGTAATCATTTCTTGAAGAAACATTGTCAAACCTTCCTTCAAACCTTCCATGTCTAATTTTAGACCATTCTTCATGTCTTCCATGTTGCCTTTTAGTTTTTCTTCTATGCAATTATTCAAACCATCCATCTTAGCTTCCCCTGGGAAATTTTTTTTCCTTATTTTTCGGTGGGCGGACCCGCCTATGGTTTTGTGCATGGGTTTGCACATGGTTTTGGGGCATGACGGTTTTCGGCCCATGGTATTTTGTAGATCTGGTCAAGGGAAATACGGTTATGTTCTAATACAGGGTTAATGGATTGGGGTTTATGAATTCTTCATCATGTATATATATGTGTTCTAACACTAAAAGGAATATAATGAAAAATCAAGTTGGTAATCGCAGTTATGGGATTCAGGGGAGAAATATCTGTGTATATCTGTTTTATGTTTTATGCTCTAGATATTATTTATTTCTATCTTTAAGAATTAGTATGCAGATAATTTATATATAGGGTTAAAACCTACACCATTTCATTTTTTGTTCCTCTTTGTGAGAGTGAAATTTGTTGCACTTGGTCTCGTTATTTTGATATATCATGTTGCACTTCTTCCTCTTCATGCGTCATAGTAAAGATTTTTGAGGGGTTAATAAGTGCGGAGTTCTTTTTGGGAGACATTTTAGAACCCAATACTGATATCTATGTTTTAATATTCCCTTGGAATCACTTCAAACTAATTTTTCAAACGAAAGTTATGCAATTTAAAAAAATGGTACACACATTTTTCTTGCTTTTGAGGAGCTCGATATCTATCCTGATGTATCTTTGTGATTTCGTATCCACAAGATTTTAACTTCGGTCCTGTATTATCCGTCTAAGTCTTCTTTCCAATGCCAAAGGTCAGACCTTATTTGGATTCTTCAAGACAAAGTTATGCCCAATCTCCCACAATGTCCTAATTTTGGACTAGTTTAGTAGAGTGGCCACGTGTCATTGTTTTGTCCTTCAACTCTGAAATAGATACAAAATAAACTACAGTTTGTGCACTTTCTAACTCATTTTACCAAAATTCGAATCTAATGTTCAGCGAGAAAGTTGTGATGATTTTCCCAAGGTAACCTATTTAACATGGAATTCGAGATCCTACAAAAACTCTAACTTCCTCATATCATATCTATGAAAATATAGTTAACCAATATCTACAGTTCGGTCACTCGGTTCATTAGGATTTCGGCTCAAATGAGTTTTTTTCAGCTTCTGAAGCTTCGTAGAAAAAAAGTTATAGTGAAAATTCCACAATGGTTTGTTTGAAGAAGTGAAACCCTAGAATCCCAAGCTCTGATACCAACTGTTATGCAACCAGCTCACAAAATATAAGAAAAGATAGATCAACGGCTTATAAATCAACCAATTTGAGAGGGAAACCTCCTTTACATTACATAAATGAATAATTATTGGATGATACAAATGACATAACTTCCTTTCTATATATATAGGAGTCAATGGGATCACAATATAATCCTAACCGACTTAACAATAATAATGTAAGGGCACAATAATAACAATAGTGGGATTTTATGGGGCACAATAATAACAATATGGGGACAACAAGGGTACAAAAATAACAATGAGGGACTACACTAGTAATTTAGGGACCTAACATATAGTAAAATCAATATTTCTCTTGGGAGGAAGTCCCAGAATCTCTCTTGGGAAGACATCTACAAACTCCTGAATAACTGGAATACTTTCTAAGATAGGCATCTTATTTCTAGAATTGGTGTAGCCCACCTGAAAAACATAAATTTGATAGCCCCTACGAATGCACTTTCCCAATTGATGGGCTCAAATACGACCTAACTTGAATTTTCTTTTAATTCCTTGAATTTTTGTTCTAATACCCTCATCAACAAGGCAATTAATTATCATTTTACCTTTACAATCTACTACAGTTCAATGCTTTTCAACCCAATTCATACCTATCCATATGTCATAAGAGCCTAACGATAGTATGTTTAAATTTGCCTGAATTGGCTGCCAAACTACAGTAATTACACAATCTTCTACTTTCACATTTACCCTTCTCCTATCTCGCATGGCCAGTTGTACCAGCAACGAATTTTTAAATTTTACACTCTTCATATGGTTTAATCAACTATTTTTGGACTAATATAGTTCAGACCTATACCAGGGTCTATTAAAATGGAAACAAAATGATTGCCTAATCTACCTTCAAGTTCCACCATCATGGGTTGATACTCAACTTGGTGATCATCCAATGTTGCATTAATTCTTGGTATGCTTATCACCACCTCACCAAAAGTAGAGGATTCTTGAATATTAGCAGTTGGCTCGGGTCTGACACGATGAGGGAAATTTTTGTAGAAATGGGGTTCTCCACAACCCCAACACTACAAAGGAGGTTTCTGAGCTTGGCTAGGTTCTGGTTGGTTGGATGCTTCAGTCTATTTATTTTAATTCTAACATCTGAACTTCTATTGACTTTTACTGGGAGGTCCACTTAACAATTTTTTGTTTTCATTTTTTTTTCCAACAACCCTCATATTCTTGTTGTTTAATTTTTTTACTTCTTTTTACTTTTCCAACCTTGGTACCTTCACCTTACTGCTTCATTTTATGGCAGTAGATTCGAGCTTTTGGAATGGTTTCATCCATTGTTTTAGGGTTATCAAATTCTAACCTTTCTTTCATAAAAGCAGGTAAATTGTTGATAAATCACTTTACATTGGCCTTTTCTTCATGGATGTGAGGAACCTATCTTAGCAACGAAGTAAACTTGGTTATAAACTCATCCATAGTCTGATTCCCAAGATTCAAGTCATGAAACTATTTTTCTTTCTCATCATAGAATCGCTCAGTCAGATATTTTTCTTTGAAATGTTTCTTAAATTCTTCCCAAGTAACTTCCTGTTCATCAATCCCTCGAACCGTTTTAATTTCTTCCCACCATAAGGTGGCTTTACCTTGTAGTTGATACACTATTGGTGTTGCCTTCAAGTTATCATAATACTCATATATTTGAAAATATTTGCTTAGATTGGTCAACCATGCCTCAGTCGCCTCTTCCATCTCCCCATCAAACATCGGGGGTTCAATTTTCTTAAACTCCCCTTGCAAGTTGATCTTCTATTTCTTGGCCCTCTTCCCACAAGAAACATTATCAAATTCTTCTTCGTTGCCAACTTGTCCTCCTTCGAATTATGGATTATCCTCTTGATGTCTATGCACCTCCTCCCCGTTTTCTTCATCCTGACTGAGGTGTTGGTTTCTATGATTTTTCCTATCTGAAAGGATTTTCATTATCTTTTCTTGTTCCAGGTGCATCCTTTAATTATCAGCCTTTAAGTTCCTCATTCCTGCATGTAATTGTTGGACAGTTTCTATTAACATAGCATTTGTATTTGGATTTATCCACACAATTGAACCCACATTTCAGGGTTGGCCTATTGAAAATGCATAGGTCAGAGTTCTATGTGCACTCCTCTTGGTGGAGTAACCACTGTGCCCTGCCTCATATTGTGTCAAATTATTTCTATGAATCATAATTGCTTTTTTTATTCCATTTAAATCCATTTAGGCGTCAGTGTAGTAACCTAAGGCTTTGAAACCACTTGTAACAAACATTAAACCCTAGTATATATATTTCATTTAACATATACATACAAATTCTTGGTACATTGAGGTCCATACACTGCCAAAACTAAATAATATCATTGCTCATTTATTTATATTACTTCACCACAATCGATCCCAATTATTTTTCCATTGTAACCACAGTTCTAATCTTAACTTAATATCTACTGCCCATCGAGCATGGATCTGTAGGTTTTAACCCTGTACAGAAATTATCTACAAAAGAATCTTAAAATAGAAAATAAACAATAGCGAGAGCATAAAACATAAACTAGATAAACACAGAGATTTTCCCCTGGATCCCAAATCGGGACGACCAGCTTGATTTTTCATTATATTCCTTTTAGTGTTACAACACACATATATACATGCTGAAGCATACATAAACCCCAATCCATTAACCTTGGATTAGAACATAATCGTAGTTCCCTTGATTGGATCTACAAAATACCAGGGGCCGAAAACCATCGTACCCCAAAACCATGTGCAAACCCATGCACAAAACCATGGGCGGGTCTGCCTACCGGAAAATAAGGTCCAAATTTTTTTTGCCCAGGTGCTGCCCCGGATCCCAACAGGGGGGGCTGCTGCCCCCCCCTGTAACCCCCCCGTGCGTGACTAGTCATGGAAATAATATAACACATACCCAACAGGATCATTGGTTTGTATCTCTAGTTAAGGAGACTGTGGTTAGTGACTATTACCATAGCGTACACAGTGGAAACCAACTGGTGGCACCCTTTTTCCAGCTACCCTTCATTGAGAACGTTCTATGCCAGCACAACTAACACCTGGTAATTTGTGGACCATCTATCTCACGAATCTTCATCCAATGGTGTCAAGAATTCATCGGTGGGTTAGGGTAAAAACCAAGTTTAGTTTTGCATCCCTTCAGTCATTTGGGTTTCCACTATGGGGAGGGGTTTTGCGCTGTCAAAACTTTATGGTAGCAAACTAACTATCACCCTCGCATAGATCTAATAGGATTTATATCCGATGTTTCTTGTTGTTTTATTTCTTGTAATCACCTCCTTGCTAATTTCTGTCACTTGGCCGAGACAAACTAGCCACATCTTGGTGCCTACAACGGGATAATGGTTTGACACTTTTCACCCAGTCTTAAATATAAGTTAATAATGTTATTTTTACAGTTTATTTTCCCATTTATCTCTATATTTGTCTAATATGACAACCCTGCTTGTCTCTATTGGAGGTATGGCTTTGAACATTTCATCAATCACTCAAGGTAAGAGTTCAATAGTTATTGAGTATTTCTTGTAATGTTAATGTTTCTTAGATAGGTTTAGTTTAGTTCTCTCATTACTGTGATTGGTTTTTTTTTCTACACAGGATTGGAGATAAGGGTTTGGCTCTGATCCTTGAAACTTACCCAACGTGGTTGGATACACTATTTCACATTTTCGCATGGCCACTGTGCTCAAAAATCTCCAGGTGCTTATGACAATACCTCTATTGGAGGTTTATAGACATTTAGGAGACAAACTTACTGAAAAAAGGGTTTTATTCTTTTATGATTGTGCAATAAGCCAATTTTAAGGATGTTATCAAGATAATTGTATTATTCCTGAGCCATTGATGGCAAAATTTCAACTATAGTTACTTTGTAATTTTGGGTATCAACATGAAGTTTTCCTTTCTAGAGTCCGAGTGTTATAAGTAAAGACTCTATACTTTGGATAGTTACACTTGTTTATTTTTAATCAATGATTTCTAGATATTTCTGATTAATGTGGAGTTTTGAGTTTACTTTCATAAATATTGTTCCTATGACGAACCCACGTTTCCAGTTGATTTTCTCAGTTTGTATTTAAGAGGGACCTCTTCATCCTACATGGTTTTGTATTTAGTTTGTATTTGACATGCAAGGTGTAATAATGCTTAATTTATCTTTGTTCCTTTTTCAAGTCAACAAAATTTATATACATAATATGCAGTCTTGACATTATGACATCCCGGTAAGGTGCTCTGTGCTTTTCCCTTGCTAGACCCATTTTCCTCTAAGTTTTTTCTCTCAACTTGATTTCGGTACAGGGGTGGTATCAAACCCTAGATCTCCTAAATTTTGTAGTCTTCTTTTCCTTTCACAGTCATCTCACAAAACCATTCCTCGGGATGTTTAGGATTTACTGGTTGCGAAGAAAAAATCTATAACGATGTCGTCTCTCTTAGGTTTAGGGTTTGAATACTTGGTCATTAAAGTCCCCGCTCAGTTTGATTCAGAAGCCCTTTGGTCGGGTTGATTTTTAACCAATTTTCTCTTCACCATCTTCGAGTGCATAAATTTCCATCAGAGATCACTGGTGGGGTTCATAGTTCGCTTCCCTCAATCGTTAACAAGGTCAATAAAATGTTATAGGTTTCCCTGTAATCCCATACGAGTTTGCAGAGAGCCATATAATTCTCTTTGGGTTATGAATAATCCCTATCAAAATTTACAGCAGAAATTCATACAATAAGTTTACTGTTTTCTTGTAACTTACTTCTTCAAAAAGTACCTACTCATAATAAGTCCACACAAAAACTTTTTCACTCTGCAAATTATCATAACTAGTTCAGCTGGAAAATTCTCATAAGTACTCCACTTTGAAAATTATCATAACAATAAAAAAATGTTTTTCCTTACAGAAAATATACCCCTTCCTTTTCTTTTTTTTACTCTTTAAAAGATAATTTCCAAAACTTTGTTCAAGCCAACGACCTATAATAGCTTTCTAAAAGAAAAACCCTTAACCAATATATACTTATTTACTAATTTTCTGACCAAGAATTTAGAGTAGAGGCCATGACACCCTTCCAATGAGAAATTGGATATTACGTCCAATTTCTCCCCCGAGCTCCTCAATCTCCAGATTATTCACTTAGGCAAAAATTTAACTCACTGGCATTAGGACCTCTTAGTCGAGCCTAGAATTTTATTTTCATAGATTAAGTCCATCAAACTAGAATCTTTTCCCACTGGCTCTAGTCCAACTCAAGGAAAATACTTCCTAGCATCCTGCCTTCCTCTCTCAGTCTCTGTCTCTCTTCTTGTGAGCCCCCTTCCTTTTTGGAAAAAGGAAGGGGAATCAGAAGGAGAGAGGTAACTACCCCTAACCATTAAGTGTCTGTAAAAGAGAATTATGAGGCCCCTTCCCTAATTTCTAGGACTTCTTATAGAGATAATTTTCTTAAATAAAAAAAACAACTAATTATCATTTCAAAACTATTCCATATTCCATCATTTCCTCTGCTTAGTACCTACATTTGTGAAGTTTCAATTTAGATTGTGTAATATGTTTGCTCACTTGATTTTGAATTTAAGTTACTTTCTAAATATTCAAATAAATGAAAGAAGAATTGTATAATTATACATGTGCTTACTGGATTTTGATTTTAAATTCACTTTCTAAAGAAGAATTGTATAATTATACATGTGCTTACTGGATTTTGATTTTAAATTCACTTTCTAAATATTTACATTTTCTATCTAGATTTTAGAAATTCATTCATTTAAACGATATTTTTACTCACATCTTATATTTATAAATGTATTTTCCTATCTTAAACATTTGTTCTTTCTTTTTATCGATATACAATTACCATCACCACAAATACTTCAAGTGGAAGAGTATATATATTCATTGAACCATTCCATGATGAAAAGTTGAAAAATCAATAGTAATTCAAAAATTCAACGTGGACTCTCAAGTATTCTAGGAATCATACAATTTGAAGATGTTTTTTTATTTGTTTTCAAGTGGAAGAGTATATATATATTCATTGAACCATTCCATAATGAAAAGTTGAAAAAGTAGTAGTAATTCAATTAACAAGACAAAATTATATATACATTTTCATAAATATATTTTAAACAAAAATAATGCTTTTTCAATTACTTAAAATGTTAAATTGTTAAAATGTCAATGGGAAATAATAATAAGTATATTTTGTAATTTTACATACATACATACATACATACATACATACATACATATATATATAACCATTAAACCATGTTTTAGTTATTAGGATTTGTTAGGATTATGCTTACTTTAGTATATCTTGGATTGGGTTTGTTGAGGATGTTGAGAGATTCTCTCAACCTCTCTCTCTAAGATTAGAATTAGTTGGATCTCAGCAGCACTATAAATATTCTGATGTATTTGTTTGATGAGATATAGAGTAATAGATTATATATTATTTGTGTGTATTTCTGTGTGCAATAGCTGCTCTGTCTAATTTTAATATGGTATTAGAGCTTGGCTGGGCTTAATCCCTCATGGGAGTAGCCAGGAAAATGTGAGAGATTTCTACTAATCTGCATTCGAAGATTGCTGCGGCAGATTCACCTCCCAGATATGTTAAATTAGCTGCCATAAAAGAGAAAAATAAAGCGGCTGTCAAGAGCCACTACCGACACAATGTGCTGCTTTCCATCTAATTTCCCTTGAAATTGCAAGTTTCAGCTGGGTGAATTCTGCCAGATGGGCTTCCTGACCTGGGGCAAGGGCTCTCGATAACTTCCTCCTCAATCCACGCAGATAAGAAAGAGAAATTGTGAACAAAGCCAATGCTAGAGAATTGTGAACAAAGCCAAAGCGATTTCAGTGACAGCAAATAATTTATTCTTTTGTTATAAAACCAAAATTGTTTCTCTGCCCCTTTTTTTTTTTTGAACCCGCAACCAAATGACAGGAAAAGGTGGCATCGGTCAGGCTTAACCATGAGTACGACGATGGAGATGGTGAAGCTTCTGAAGGTGATTCTCACTACAAATCCTTGGCAGATTCCAGTGCGAAAGCATTGCAGCATCGAAGTATTCTCCAAAAATTTATTGGGACTTTCAAATCGTCGATGGAGGGGAATGGCAGCAACAGATCGGTGTTTGAATTTCATTGTTTTTGTAGAGTGTGTAGCTTGTTCATATGTAGAATTTCATGAATTTGTTGTTGTGAGATTTGCGTAGTGCAAAACCAATTATTGAGCAATTTAGCATCATTTAAATTAGTCATTTTCGACGTTCTTCGGTGCCGAGAGAACAATTGGCTAATTTTATTGTGTGAATTTGTTATATGCTGATGGGTTTTGTTGTTCCTCGGGGCTTCAAGAGCATCGGTTACATGTTATACAATGAGATCCTGTGTGTAAAGGTCACTTTGTAGGATTGATCGCTGATCATATTCTCTACCTAGAATATTTTCTGATAGACTGTTGAAATTTATTCTTCGGCGTTATTTCACAGATGGAAATATTTCAATAGAATAGTTTAGTGTTGAGACTCTTCTTCGGGGGTGTCAAGATTTTTTAATCTTACAAATTCAGCATTGATGGTCAGAAGCAAGTGTACTTTAAATGGGTTGAAAGGTAAGCTCGAAGATGTGGAGAAAGAAAGAGCGAAGTCCAGAAGACTACAGAGTGGGTCGAGTTGCTGATGAAGACCAGATCAGACAAAGCGACGAAAGTTCAAAGTGTTGTCATTCTTTTGTAATTGTGATTAAGTGTTATATGTTTTGTAAAGTAAGAATTAAGGGAGGGTATTAGGATTCGTTAGGATTATGCTTACTTTAGTATATCTTGGATTGGGTTTGTTGAGGATGTTGAGAGATTCTCTCAACCTCTCTCTCTAAGATTAGAATTAGTTGGATCTCAGCAGCACTATAAATATTGTGATGTATTCGTTTGATGAGATATAGAGTAATAGATTATATATTATTTGTGTGTATTTCTGTGTGCAATAGCTGCTCTGTCTAATTTTAATATTAGTCTTAAAAATGAAAATATAAAATTTTTGACATGATCACAAAATCAAACATTTTTGTAAACACCAATGTAAAAGAAAATGTAGTTTATGTATACATATGATGTATGAGAATTACATTTTGTATTCATATTTTGAGCATACATCTATCTTACTAAACCATGGGAATCATGTTTATTTTAAATATCATAAAAACGATCAAATTAAAGATCTTAAAACTTTTATTGGAGGGTGACAAATTTATTAAATACTATAAAAGTAATAAAAAGACTCTATTAAGATGGTAGACATCTAGAAACATGACTATTTAGCATGACTATATCTATTGCTTACTATTTAAGTAAAGATTTTATTGCTTACTAGTTAAGTAAAGATTTCCATGATTTGAAACTTTCCAGAAAAAAAAAATTAAATGTGAGAAATAAAATTAATGGTCAATATTATTCAACATACTATATTTTAAGACTCTATTAAGATGGTAGACATCTAGAAACATGACTATTTAGCATCACTGTATCTATTGCTTACTATTTAAGTAAAGATTTTATTGCTTGTCATTTAAGTAAAAAAAATTATGATTTGAAACTTTCCAAAAAAAAAATTAAATGTGAGAAAATAAAATCAATGGTCAACACCACTCAACCTACTATCTTTTATTGAGAATACTAATTATTCACTTTATCGTTCATAAGAGAATATATATATATATATATTTTAAAATACATTTTACAAATTCATTTACACATATTTCTCCAATAATTTAAATGATATTTTTTTTTCTCACATTCTTATATTTGTAAATATATTATTTTATCTTAAACTTTTGTTCATTCGTTTAAATGATGTTTTTCCTCACCACAAATACATCCATGTTTATATTATATTGGTGTAAGTTAATCTTGTAATTATCTTCTATCCCTTCAATAATTTAAATCAAATAAATGTCTTTTGCATTAATCACATCATTAGAATTTGGTGGACATTTCAAATCAACTAATGTGATTCATCATTGTCCTCCGGATAAACCACATTAATTGATTCAAACCATCCACAAAATCTTAATGATGTGATTAATCAGAAAAATATTTATTTACATGGTTTTTAATTTATAAATATCTTTAATTTTTTTAAGATAAAAATATTAATAAATTATTTAAAATAAAGATATTGATAAAATTTATAATATTAATTTATATAAATGAAAAAAACAATTTCATAAACTAAACTGAACATGTTTAAATTTCCTACGTAACTTCTGGGAAATTTCAATATTGATGATGCATGGAATAAACGCGGAAAATCAAGTTGTAAAAAAGTAAAATCACTTCACGTGATGGACGATATTTGCGGACGCCGTACCGCGCGTTTGTCAGCAAGAAAATTGAAAATTTGTCAAACGCGTAGAGAAATATCTCATAAAGTGGCAGAGCGCATATTACATGACATAAATGTCATTTCTCATCTGTACCGCACCTTTAAATACGCGTCTTCGTCAATTTTCTAAACAATTAGATTAAATTAAAATAATGCAAAATCATTTAAAAAAATAAATTTCAATTCATTTACAAACTTAAACTACCAACATTTTAGAAAATACAAAGTGGACTCTCAAGTATTCCAGCAATCATCCAATTTGAAGGTGTTTTTATTCCTCCAATGCAATTTGAAGAGTATAAAATATTCATTGAACCATTCCATAATGGAAAACTTGAAAAAGGAACTTTAATTCAATAAACCAGAGTAAATTATAATTATATATATATAAATATATTTTAAGTAAAATAATGCTTTTCTAATTATTTAAAATGTTAAATTTAACCAAATTATAAATATAAAAGTTAAAATTTCAATAAAAAGTAATAATAAATATACTTTGTAATTTCAAATATAACTTTTTACTATTATATATATAATTATTGAACCATGTTTTAGTTTTAAAAATAATAGACATAATCACAAAATCAAACATTTTTGTAAACCAATGCATAAAAAAATTGTAATTTATGTATTCATATAATGCATGAACACTACATTTTGTATTCATATTCTGAGCATACATCAATACTTCCTAACCATGGGAGTCATGTTTGTTTTGAATATCATAGAAAACAATAAAATTGAAAATCTTAAAACCTTTATTGAAGGGTGATCATTTTATTAAAGTACTATAATAGTAATAAAAATATTTTACTTGTGTGGTATATATCTAGAAACATGACGATTTAGCATGGCTATATCTATTACTTACTATTAACATTATAGTAAGCACAAAATATCACTATTTATCTAAATGTAAATTATGCAATGAATTTAATGGGCATGATAGGGGACATTGTAAAGAAATGCACTATATTATAAATGAGATAAACAGCTATTAAAATAAATATTATAAATGAGATAAAAAGTTATTAAAATAAAAATGATTCTTAATTTATAAACATCTTTAACATTTTTTTAAAAGCCGAATTACTCTTTATTAAATTAATATTTAATAAAAATATTGATAAATTATTTAAAATAAAGATATTGATAAATTTTGTAATATTATTTTTATAAATACTTTAACTTTTTAAAAATGTTTACTTAATAATAAATGATTTAAAGTAAAGATATTGATAAATTTTGTAATATGATTTTTTTATAAATATTTTAACATTTTTTTAAAAGCTATATTACTGGGTATTGAATTAATATTTACTTAAAAATATTAAATTATTTAAAATAAAGATATTATAAATTTTTAATATTATTTTTATAAATAAAAAATAATAATTTATTACTTTTTAAACCGAATATGTTTAAATTTCCTCCGAAGCAATTTGAAAATAATATTACCCTCAATCAAGGAAGAAGCAATTTGAAAATAATATTAGCCCCAATTAAAGAAGAAGCAATTTGAAAATAATATTATAGCCAATCAATGGTTTGACTATGCAAGGAAACTCTATGAAAAAGAATTAGAGGTTGAGCCATCAACACATCTACAAAGCTTTTCATAGTACATGAGGTGGAGGCAGGAATTAAAAAGTTGAAAGCAGGGAAGGCAAAGGACTTGGTTGGGGAATGAACATTTTGGCACCTCACATCATGGAAATATTCAACAATGTCATTCAGCGAGGGTTCCCAAGGGATTGGACAACTAGTCTAGCAATTCCCCTTTTTAAAAGATGAAACATTAATAATCCTTCCAACTATAGAACCATTATGATCAATCCTTTGTTTGCAAATATTTTCAATGGCATGGTAGAAAATAGAATTAGTAAGCGGGCAGAAATAAAAGAAAAGAGGGAAAAAGGGCATGCAGGTTTTAGGCCGAAGCATTCTACAATAGATCATGGTATCATGCTGAGACACATTGTTGAAAAGGTTTGGGGGAGCAAAGAAGAAGTATTTTGCTGCTTTGTTGATTTCAAAAAGGCATTTGACACGGTCCCTAGAGATAAGTTATGGCGTAGAATAGAAGAACTTGAAATTCCTTTATAATATAGAGTTGTTGTCCATAGGCTTTATGAAGAGGTGAAAGTCAAAATTAGAACTTCATCAAGCATTTCAGAAAGTTTTAGAAGTGACATCGGAGTCAAGCAAGGTTGCCCTTTATCCCCTACCCTTTTTTGTTTATATATTGACAAATTGGAAGAGTGGCTAAATTTGCAAGGTGGGGAAGGTGTTTGATTGGGGGAGTTTGTGATAAAGCTTCTTCTATCTTGTGTCGGTTGCTAAATCGGCCCATGGATTATGCCCTTGAGAATTTTTGTAAAGTAGTGGGGATGCAAGTCAATACCAATAAGAGCAAGATAATGGTTTTCTCTAATAAAAGGAAGCAAAGCCAACATATGTTCTTCTTTGAAGGCAACATTCTTGAAGAAGTAAATGAATACAAGTACCTCGGGATCGATTTCAACAAGAAGCTTAATTGGGAGGATTGCAGAAAGAAAAGAATTTTAGGAGGGTGGAAAACATTATATGCACTTCAAAATAGATGTAGAGAGGCAAAGTTATGGGATTGGAACACAATCAAAGTACTTTTTGGACTCCTAGTTTGTCCAGTTATATTATATGGGTGTGAATTGTGGGCTAGCAACATCTCTGTTTCAATATGGAAACAAAAGGGAAAAATTCAAAAATGCTTGATCATGAGCAAGTTCAAAATAAAAAGTTCGGTTCCCTATGAGATAATGTTGAGTGAAACAAGGGAAACTCCCATTGAAGCAATTTCCATGGTGCGTCTTATAAGGTACCTAAAGAGAATGGAGCAAATGGGAGGAGATAGATGGCCGAAAGTTATCTTCAATGAAGGTATGAGTGAAAGAAAGAAATCATGGATGAGACAAAACAACAAATGGATGCAAAAATGGAATATTTACTTGAATGCATGTCCCACAAATAGCAAGGAATTAAAGAATTTTGTGCTGGAGAAGTTCCGTAAGGGTATATGGGGAAAAGAGTTGGGTAGAAAAAAGAAGTATTATGTTCAGGAATTCAACCCCACTTCTGATCTCCAACAAAAAGAATACATTGGAGCTAGCATTCTGTGGAGGGCTCAATTAAGAACTAACTCACATCAACTTCAGTGTTGAGGGCTCAATTAAGAACTAACTCACATCAACTTCGGTGTGAAACGGGACGGTGGGAGAGACCTAAAGAAGCTTGGGAAGAAAGGGTATGTACTTTTTGCACTTATGGGGCAGTGGAATTAGAAAAACATTTCATTTTGGAATGTGACGCTTTCAGAGACATCAAGGACCGTTACAGCAGTATGTTAGCATCAATTCCGTGGCATTGTCTTTTTAGTGATGAAATTATTAGAAAATTGAGTAAACTCATTATCAATTTGAGTAAAAAAAAGATTGAATTACAAAAAAAACATAAAACAAAAAAATTTGTGGTCCCATTAACCATTGTTAGTGTCGTAAACATTAAAATATCATTCATTCTAGAACATTTCAATATTGATGATGCATAATAAAATAAACGCGGAAATTCAAGTAGTAAAAAAGTAAAATCAACTCCCTCTTCACGTGCTGGTGGTCCCTAAGGTAAAGGTAGCGCGTCTGTACCTCTTCATGTCTTGGTCGCTAAGTCTCCAACAACCAGGTAGAATGAGAGAGCGCAGAAAGTGGCAGAGCCCGCCGGTAATATTATACAGCATCTCTCATCCGTACCTTTAAATCACGCGTCTATGGTATCCAAACCATCATTGCTCAACGCGTCCACTGCATTCTTAAATGGCATTCGCCTGCATTTCGACATAAACTTTGAATTCCATTGAAGCTTCTTGCATCTTCTTATTTTTATTATCCTGTTTATCAGTTCATACATTTCCGGATTTCAGTATCAATGGCAAATCTGATTATGTCCGCTGCTGCTTCCTCTTCCATGGCCTTCTCTTCTGCCTCGACTTCTTGTACTCCTTGGGACGTGTTTGTTAACCATCGCGGTCCTGATGGTAAAATGGCCGCCAGATATCTGTACCGACGCCTTACTTCCAACGGATTAAGGAGAGTCTTTTTCGACAAGGAAGAGATGGAGAAGGCACAAAACATTTCTCGCCAGATAATAGACTCTATCGGTGGTGCGTCTCTTCACATTGCAATCTTTTCACCAAAGTATGCCGAATCTTGGTGGTGCTTGGAGGAACTTGTCCTCATGCTACACTCAGGGAAACCCATTCTTCCAGTTTTTTACAAAGTTAACCCTTCTGTGGTCCGTCATAATGTCAAAGACGGAGAGTACGCTGATGCCCTGCGAGACCTTGCAAAGAAAACTACAGCTGATCCTAAAACTGGTGAAGGGAAGCCACGCTACAGCTCCGACACTATTCATCAATGGAGAGTCGCGCTTTCTACAGTTGCCGATTTAAGCGGTTTCGAGATTGGGTGAGCTGCATCTCCTCCTCCTGTGCCTTAACATCCGTCTTTGTTTTCATTCGTTAGATTGATATACTTACGTTTCTCACTTGCTTTGTTTACTCAATTCAGGGACGAGGACGACGAACTTGAGCAACTGGACAATGTAGTGGAACAAGTTCTGAAAATGGTTCCAAAGCCATTAATGCATGTGGCAAAATATCCAACTGGGTTGGATCTCAAAGTAGATGAATTTGAAAATTTTGAAAAGATGGTCCTATCCAATCAGCAGGGCTGCAAGGTTCTGAGCATTGTCGGTGTGGGTGGTGTTGGGAAAACCACCCTAGCCAAGGAAATATTCAACCGTAGGAGATCAGATTACACTAAATCCTCTTTTTTATTTGATGTAAGACAAAATCCTATAACTGTTTTGCAGACGAAGCTCTTAGAAGCCTTCATAGGTGAAAAAAATTGTAAAATTGAGAACGGTGCTGAAGGGTTAGGGATACTTTTGAAGTATCTCTCGTCTTTTCATGGTCTTATTGTTTTAGATGATATAGATAATATAGATCAATTGAATGCAATTTTGCCAATTAGGGATATCCTTAGCCGTGAGAGCTTGATTTTGGTTACCTCCAGGGACAAGCATGTCCTCAGAAGCTCAGGAGTGTTAGAGTCCTCAATTTATTATCTTAAGGGATTGAGTGAATCACATTCCGAAGAGCTCTTCTGTTGCTATGCCTTGAATCAGCGATTTCCATTACCAGATTTTGAAGGACTGGTAAAACGATTTGTAAAATCGTGCGATGGATTGCCATTGTCGCTCAAAGTATTCGGGGCGCTTGTTTCTGCACAGGAAGAATGTTACTGGGAAGAGACACTGGATGAACTTGAAAAGATACTGCCTGGAACGGAGATACACAAAAGTCTTAAAATAAGTTACGACAAGCTCAGTTCAGATGATCAGCAAATATTTTTAGACATTGCTTCTTTTTTCATAGGAGAAGAAACAGATCGTGCCATCAGAATATGGGGTTTGCGGGGGATTGTAAATCTACAGGACAAGTGTCTGTTTGAACTGGACGCGAAAAATAAAATTAGAATCCATGATCACTTTCGTGATCTGGCAAGAAATATTGCGCAAGGATTAGGGATCCGTCGTCTTTGGGAGCAATCGACCAAGGACATTGATGATTTGCTGGAGCAATCGTCACGTGTAAGTGCTTCGATCATTCAAACCCTTGGATTCAGATTAAATTTGAATTTTGAAAGTTTCTGTATTCACAAGAAATATATTTGTTTTTTCGAAAGAAAGATCAACAACTGTGATATATGTATACTTTTCATGTGTGAGCAGGAAATGACCGAAGCTCGCGGGATTAGGATGCTTAGTTCTTATTATAAGTTACAGAGATTTCCTCCAGTAATGCCAAAGGCACGGTGCAAAAGCCGGAGGGACGGTGCTTGTGGTATTTCTAATTTGCAGTTTGTTGCAACTGGAGATGGTTATTATTTAGAACCCATATTGGAGAAAGCGCGGTCACCAAATCTCAGATGGCTCCGCTGGCATAATTGTCCATACTCCTGCCTGCCTTCGTGGATACCCATGGAGAACTTGAGAGTTTTACAAATAGTTGGGAACAGGTTCAAATCACTGTGGGAGGAGGAATCTCGGGTATGCTTATTTTTCTTTTGTAACTTCATTTCATTTTGTACGCCAAAATAATCATTTACATCTTTCTGAAACCTGAAACGCCAAACATTGCAGGCTCCTCTTCAGTTGCGAGAGCTATATATCCAGACTTTCACCTCAATTTCAAACTTGCCCAGGTCCATAGGACAGCTCCAGTACCTTGAAAAAATTAGCATATTTATCATGGGTCCAACCTCGCTCAAAAGTTTGCCGGAAGAATTTTGTGAACTGCGCTCCTTGAAATACTTGTGCTTAGATGGCTGCAGCGAAATTATCTCGCTGCCTAATTCTTTTGGAAGGCTAACAAACCTCCAGCACATTCATTTGAGCCAGGCAATCAGTTTGCAGATGCTTCCAGAATCTTTTGGCGCTTTAACTCGACTCAAAAGTCTAAATTTGAGTGGTTGCTTCAAGGTGACCCTCTCCAGCGCCACACTTGGAAATATTACAACCCTGGAATACTTGAATATCTCACACTGTAGAAATGTGACAGAATTGCCCCCGCAGATCGAACATCAACGGTCCTTGAAAGAACTACACATGAAAGGAGCGAATTTTAAAGAATTGCCCGACTGGATTGGGAATCTATGCAATTTAGAAGCTCTGTCAATAGGTAACGATTCGTTGGAAGTGCTGCTTCCTCTTTCGCTGTCTAACCTAGGGAGCCTGAAAATTTTGGTTATCTTTGGAGCGCCTAGATTGAAATACTTGCCCACTCGCTTTCCACCGTTGTCTCAGTTGGAAAAGTTGCAAATCGAGAATTGTGGGATAGAATACCTACCACAACACCTGAAGATGAACAATCTTGTATTTTTAACAGTGGTGTCTTGTCCTTTGCTGGAACTGCCATTTGGAAAGATTGAAGAAGAAAGAGAAACGGGTAGAGAGTTGAAGTCCTTCCATGATGATGGCAAATGCATGCTTGCGCTCAAGGAGATAGATCTGTCTGGCACAGAAATATCGGAGGTATTCTTTCCAAAGTGTGTTTTCCCAAACCTTCAAAGCCTGATCTTGATAGAATGTAAGAAATTGACACAAATAGGAGGGCTTTGTGGTTTATTAAAACTTAAAGAACTGAGCATTGGTAGGTGTGTAAGACTAGAGGAGCTGCCAAATCTTGAGATGCTGATATCTTTGGAGTTATTGCACGCTTATGGATGCAAAAGGTTGAGGAGCATTCCGGGGTTGGGACAGCTCAAAAAGCTCAGGAGCCTAAAAGTTTGGGGATGCGATGAGATGGTAGAGTTGTCCGGCGCAAAACATTTAATGTTGTTAAAGGAACTTGATGCTCGTGACTGTCCGAAACTACGGTGGGGTGAGGGTGAGGGTGAGGTTGAACACCTGCGCCAAAGATTGAAGGAAGGCCTACACTTGTAGAAAGAAGCCCTAAATTTATGGTGAATGTAACGTTTATGATTTCAATGTACATAATGTTTATCAATATTTTTGGTTATAACACATGCCACAAGCCATTTAATGTTTTTAGTTAATACATAAAGTAAGAATATGGAATGCAGGGAAGGCTTGGTTCAATGATGACAACGATGAATGATGATAACAATGAATGGTTTTCAAAATGAAAGAATTATCCTAAACATAATTCAAAATTAAATTTTATTTTTAAACTTTGGATTAATAATCATAATACTTTGTAAGGAGTACTTTTATATATATATATATATATATATATATATATAAAGAAATTGTCTATTTAGGCAGTGGAATAGCTCGAATGGTAGTTTTTTGCTGGAATCCAGTCAACTAAAATTCAAAAAAATCATGGAGTTGGAGTGTTTGGAATTCATTTTTGATAGTGGAAATGGATTCAGCACTATCAAAAACCCTTAGGGCACTCAAAATACTAAAGTTTAATAACTGTAAACAAGATTCTGATAAAATCTTTGCCAGATTTTTTCAAAATCTTTGCTGAATTCTAGGCCAAAACTCTGTTTTTTAGACTACCCGTATATAAATATGTATGTATAGGGTCTCTAAAATTTAGATAGGTAGTATATATATATATAATGAGAGGTGTCTGAAATTTAGGTGGTGAGTCTCTCATCCATATTTGGTAAAGTCTGCCAAACTATGTTTTCATGCTGACCTAATTCTTCCTATGAGTTAGGCTATTATCACTGGACCTTACAAATTTTGTGATAAGGAAAACAACTTCTCATCGGGCTGATTGGTCACGCATACGATCCCCAAGAGATTCTTAGTATGACTTATATGGAGCTTTCAACAGATTTTATTAAATTAATATTATTTTAATTTTTACAATAATATTTTATTAATAATTATAAAAATAAAAATTTAAAATTATTAAAAAATATTTGAGAAACATAAATAATTTTAAAATTTTAATTTAAAAAACATAAGAAATAACTATAAATTATTGAGGAAAATATATTATATCAACCATAAACCATTAAGATATTTATACGTATTTAACTTAAATTTTGAAAATTATGGAAAGTATATGAGAAAAATGTAATAATATACTTTAAAAAGTTTTATGAAATTTCAAAGTTTATAAATGTTTGGGATAATATTTAAATATTTATAAAATGTTTTTATTTTAAAAAGCATTTTTTAATATTTATTACAAAGTACTATGGTTTTACTTTGAAATAAATATATGAAGTATGGGTAAATGTTTTCTAAAAAGTAAGTTATCCACATCAAAGCTTATTTAATATAATTCCCTAAAAGAAAGAGAGAATTTGTATATTTTCTTTTACATTTACAAGTTAAATTCAGAATTGTTTAACTAAAACATGAATTCAAAATCTTAGTGTTTTTATTTTTATCACAAGGAAAAAAAAAACATTTTTCTTTATACGATCACTATGATTAACCCCTCTTTTAGCTAAGTCATAAGGGATTATATTGAAAAGAAAATAACATATAGCTAATTGTTATGATTAAAGGGTTAAACCATGGACCACCAAGTTTTATATAGGATTATTTAAAGTGAATGTACTAATATCCATTTTGAGTTGAGGTTGCTATGATAATTGATGTACACGAATGTTATTGCTAAGTTCAATAATACAAATGGATGGTTGAAAAAAATTAATTGTAATATAGAATTTAAGCAAAGTTGTATTGACAAGTTTAACACACATTGGAAGAAGTAGGTTTCACTAACATATTTCAATTACAATAATTATCATTTTTCTTTTATACAATAACGTTATTGTTTTTATGACAATTTGTCCTTTTTGATGTAAACAAAACAATTAAAAATATTTAAGGATTTTTGTTCTAAACTTGGGTTGATAATGAATTCTGACAAAACAAAGGTTATGATAACGAAGACAAAAAGATCACCGAAGTTAATTTTGTGTAATGATAATAACAATTTAGAAGAATTTACTTACAAAAATATCTTGGAGTAAACCTTCATCACAAGCTTAATTGAAACTACAATATTGAGAAAACAATAAATGGAGGGTGGAAAGTCAATTTTTGTCTTGAAAATAATTCTAATTTAGTGGATTTTGAGTGTAGGAAAAATATTCCTTTTGAGGCTCTTGTCACTCCTATTAACCTATATGGATTTGGTGTTTGTAGCTATAAAATATATAAAGAATCATAAAGAAAGATCAAGCAATCCCAAAGTTTATAATTCATAAACGCAATGCAACCTTTCTTGTCCTCCCCATATAAGCTAGTCCTTACCACATTGAGAGTGTCGCTATGACTAGGTAGTTGATGCACAATCACAAGAAAACCAACATGAAATACAAACATCTTCCTAATATTACTTCAAACTCAACTCAAAGGTATACATGACTTAAGAAGGGTCGACATAAAGATGTCAAGACCTAGCTAAATAATTAAGGATGGTGGAGGAGGCCATCATGCATAAATGAAAATTGTGATGATATAAAGAATTTGAGGATAAGAGATAATTCAGATGATAATAATAATAATAATAATATAAATCTAATTTTAAGGTCACACATGAAATTTGTGTATAAGATAGAAATGTACATACTCTACTTTGAATCTTTAAGCTCTTCCAAGGAAACAAGTTTTTTAATAATTAAGACACTCAAGTTGTACTAGGTCATCAACCTTAATTTATAAGATCAAAATTCTAATTTATTATAAATAACATGAAAGAGGAAAATCAACATAACTAACATGATAATCATAAAACACCATTACATAAATGTAGTAATCTTTCTTGTAATACTAAAAAAGTGAAGGATGAAAAAAACCTTCTCCCAAAATCTCATGTATACACCCTCATTAAATAATAATTGCAAAATATTTGTAACAATATGAACCTTCCTAACCTTTTAATTCACTAAAACTATAGATATTTATGAAATATTTTCACCTAGCTCTTTGAGTATATAAATAAAATTATAAAAAAATTCCTTACCCTTTTTTATTGTAATAAATCAAAATTAACTTCAATAAAAATTAGCAATCATCATCATCATTTTTAATACTCAAATAAACAAATAAATAAATATTTATTGTACTAACCGACATTCTACAGTTAGTATGGGAGAGATGTTGTATTGTTGAGTTAGCTAAATGAGGTGTTAAACCTAAGATTAAATTTAAATAAATAAAATAATGTGGGTTCCATTATAGAGGAGATGTTGTAGTGAGTATTAGATTAAAAAGTAATAATAAAACATAATGTAATAAAATTTGGAAAGTAATAAAAGTAATACTAAATGACTAAATTCAATTTTTGTATTGCAATTTTTTTTATTTATAAAATTCTAGACAATTTATTTTAAAAAAACATTATATTCATATTATATAATTTAAATATTGATGATTCATATTGGTAACCATGCTATTTCAAAATTTCATATTTAAGTTTAGTTAATAACCATGTAAAAATTTAATATGTATAGTAATCTATGTATATATTTGTACATATAATCTATGATATGCATATCATATTAAAATATTAAATTAAAAAACTTTATGAAATATGTCAAAGTGTCATGTGTGTGTAGCGATATGTCTTAAGAGGATTTTAATAGAATTATATGTAAGAATATTTTTAGTCCCTGCCAAGGTAGGACTCTAGCAATGGAGCATAATGAAAATATCGTTCTTTCGAACATATTATATGCCACACCCTAGTTTGTGCAACTTCTATAACTATTGTTATTCTAATCATTCTTTCCACCTAGTTTTTCTAAACCCTCGACCAACACTAGAAGGTAATCAGTTAATAGAATCACATGACTATAAGAAAATCATGCATTCACATCTAATATTTTTCTTACCATTGTAGATTTAATATGAGCTAGAGAATTCTTGGCATGCTAGTGTCCTAGATTGTGGAAGAAAAGAGATATTCTCAAGGGTATTGTTGAGATTATGCATGCCTAGCCGAAAGAATTTACAAGTAAGTGAGACCCATATTTAATTTCACTTTCATTCTCTTCATCTTTTTTCAAAATTTTAACATAATTGCAAGTTATTTCTTTCTTTGCTTTGTTGATAATGATAATAGGGTTGTTCCATTTCATTCTCTTCATCTTTTTTCAAAATTTTAACGTAATTTATATGTTATTTCTTTCTTTGTTTTGATGATAATGATAATAGGATTAACCATGTGCTACATTTTTTCTAATTTATTAATTTTCAGAAGAAATTAAAGGTGGTGCAATGTTCCTTATATAGACACCATAATAAAGTAGAAGAGACTGAAAGTGGAGAATTCTTGCTTTTAGCTTTTTGTTTCATTTTAGTTATTTAATGTTCGATCTATCCTTGATCTATCCTTTACCCACTTTTTGTTTCATATTAGTTATTTAATGTATGATTTATTCTTTACCCACTTTATCCACTCACTGCCTCTTATAAACTTTTATTAATTGTTTTAACCTAACATTAATTATTGTGCACTTTTTCTTCGACAATTTTAATTTTAAAGATTGATAATAAAGCAAGACAGAGGTATTCTCTACCATTGTAACATATTTTCTCTTTTCTAATGAATTCAAATTAGAAGAGATTGATTTAATGTTTGAGAAAATTAAAGGGTACCCATGTGCTTTCATAGCTTAGGGTGGAATGTTCGTTGAAAATGGACCATCCCACCATCTTTTTCTTCAAAGTGTTTTCCTACATGAATTTAGGCATGTCTTTACTACCATGCCAAAATTTCCCATATGTTCTTTTTAGGTTTTCAATTTATATGTTATTTTCCTAGTTAAAAGTGGCTAAGGAAATGTAAATGGTACAATTTTAGTTTTTAGTTTCTTAATTGCAATATTTTAGAAAGAAGTGAAAGATGTTTATGTTTTTTTCAACTTATCATATTTTAATGCTTTTAGATCTATTCTATACTATTTCACAACAATTTTGTTTCTATGATCAATTTCCAAGATAAACCTAGCGTGATATATTTTATGTAGAAATTTTGAATAACTGATATGTTATCCATCGAGATTCTCCTAATCACACACTATTTTATCTTCATGCATAATACAGGATCTCTTCTACCATTGATCATTACATGCAGAAATAAAATCAATTGCATGCACACATTAAAACCATAAACAATCACACATATGAACACGGTATTTCATGGGAAAGCCTAAAGCTAAAAACCCCAACTATCTGTATATTATATGTCATGGAGATCATGTAACAATCATTGTACAAAGCTCCTCACAAGCTCTCAACACAACCTCCAATTGCTACACACTAATCAAGCTAGATTTAGCAAAACACATGCTCCAATCTCTGCCACCTGATAGCCAGCCTTTATTGCGTAATCAATGCTGTAGGATGGCTCATTAAATAACTTGAACCACCTGGCTTGTACCGCGCAATCCTCATGGGCTTCTCCAATCATTGGTTGTTGCAAATATGCAATAGTATAGTCACAACTGATAGTTAACCTACTCTTTCACCTATCTCTACACTGGTCTCCACTGAAACTGTCCACGCACTGAAGTTAAATGATGTATTCTTTAGTTGATTAATGAGTTTATAATTAGTGAATTAATTAATAATTAATTCACACCACTCTTCACTAGTGTATTAATCAATTAGACTAAATACAACTAGCTCAACTATGTTTAGATTAGTTAAACTGAACACAACTCCATTAACTCCTCAATCAACTCCACCAAACTCTGTCACATGAGTTCTAACTAAAGTATCCATGCAATAGCTCCACTTAACCCTCAGGAATAGCGTAATTCCTTCTGTCAGCTCCTGTGCCACATCTATGCACTTAACTGAAGTGCTCCAAGAGAATAAGATAATGTTTATAGTCCAAATATTATTAAGAGCTAATAATATTCGACATATCTATTTTTAGACTGGCAATCTAAAAATAGATTCCGCCCAATATGTCTAAAAATAGAAGTCCATCTATTTTTCCAACTTAACCAACCCTCCACAAATAGCATCCTACAACTCATAGAATCATGATTGACATGTCTAAAAATAGACTTTGCGCCAAAAATAGCCTACGGGCCCACTTAGTGAAGGCGACTTCTTTCCACTAAGCTCATCATCTTGTTGCAATCTCAACACTCCCTCTCAACAAGATAAGGATTATCTGCCACCCCTATCCTACCTCTGTGGTATTCGAATTTTCTCCTGGTGAGCGCCTTTGTCAAGATATCAGCATCCTGATCCTCCGTGGGAATGTATGAAAGTAACATGATCTTCCGTTGCACACAATCTCTGATATGATGATACCGGATGTCAATGTGTTTAGATATATCATGAAATACTGGATTAATCGAGAGTTTGATGCAACTCTGATTATCACAATAAATCACAGTAGGATCTAAGTGTGAACCGAACAACCTGACCAGGATCTTTTTCATCCATATAGCCTCACATGAAGCCAAACTCGCTTCCATATACTCGGCCTCTACTGAATTGAGTGCCATGGATCTCTGCTTCCTGCTGTACCAAGAAACTGTTGTCAACCCGATATTGAAAATCCCTCCAGATGTGCTCTTTCTGTCCGTTGGGCTCCTTGCCCAATCTGCATCCGTGAAGCCACACAACTTCACCTCATCTGACTGTCTGTACCATAATCCATATCCCGATGTGCCTCTGAGATATCTCAATACATGCTTACCTACCTTCCAAAAGAGCTTAGCAGGCTTAACCATAGCTTGTGAAAGCTGGTTAACAACATAACATATGTCGGGTCGTGTATTGACTAGATACACAAGCGACCCCACCAATTGTCGATAAACAGTGGCATCCACTACCTCCACTGAAGTAGCATCCTCCTTCCTCCATCCACCAGGAAGAGGAGTATCAACAGGTTTGCAGCCATGCATGTTGAACTTCTCCAGTATCTCCCGGGCATACTTGCCTTGAGAAACAAACAGTCCATCACTGCACTGCCAAATTTCCAATCCCAGGAAACAATGAAGGAGGCCCAAGTCCTTCATCTCAAACTTTTTTGCAAGATGATCCTTGCATGAGAGTATCAACAGCTCATCACCTGTCAAAATCAAATCATCTACATAAAGTACAATGATCAACAACTTACCCTCCACCACTATCTGGTATAGGTTCGGATCCACCTCACTCTTGGAGAATCCAAGTCTGGTGAAATAATTGTCTATCCGTGTGTACCAAGCACGAGGTACTTGTTTCAACCCATACATCGCTCTCTTGAGCCTGCACACATGCGACTCGCTGCTGAAGATCTCTAAACCTTTGGGCTGCTCTATGAACACCTCTTCCTCAATCACCCTGTTGAGGAACACAGTCTTCGCATCCATCTGATGAATGTGCCACCCCATCTGCGCTTAGAGAGCAAGAATCATCCGTATGGAAGAATACCTTGTGACATGTGCAAAGGTCTCCTCATAATCGATCCCCTCAATCTGTGAAAAGCCTCGGGCAACAAATCTTGCCTTGTAATTTTACACACTCCCATCAGCTGCTTGCTTCACTTTGTAGATCCATCTTGAACCCACCATTGATTTCCCTTTCGGCCTTGGGACAATCTCCCATGCACTTTTTCTGACAATTGAATCATACTCTTCCACCATGGCATCTACCCATGCAGGATCCTCCACAGTTTCCTCGAAAGAGGATGGCTCCGTCACGATACACTTGCTCATAAGAGCCATGTATCCAGTATACCAGTCAGGTGACTGTCTCTATCTGCGCTATGATGTAGGTGCTCCTACAACCTTCTCTGCATCTTGAGCCAGCCACTCAGCTTATGTAGTGTGCTTTCGCCCTCTGATGGTTGGCGTTGCATGAGTGGTCTCTTCCAGTCCATGAACCTCCTCTTGTGGCTGATTCACATCCAGAGACTCATCCTTAGGAACTAATAGCTCCTCATCTGCATGCAAGTGTGGCTCCCTCTCAAGTGAACACTTCATGGCTTTCTCCTCATGAAATTTGATATCCCGTCGCAACAGTCTTGCGACTGTCTGGAAAATACACACGATAGTTGTGGGGTGTATCAGTGTACCCCAAAAATATCCCAACCTCTGCAGTCGGCTCCATCTTCTTCTTGGCATCCTTCGTCACATGAATGTAAACATGTGAACCAAAAATCCTCAAATGGGAAATATCAGGCCTCTTACCAGAAAACGCCTCCTCGGGTGTACTCAAGCCAAGTATCCTGTGAGGAAAACGGTTCTACACATATACTGCAGTATTGCATGCCTCAACCCACAAGTGTATGGGAAGGCCCTGATCATGCAACATCACCTATGCATCACCCACGATCATTCTGTTCTTCTGCTCAGCAACCCCATTCTGCTGTGGGTTATGAGGTGCTATGAGTTCTCTTCGAATTCCTTATGCGCTACAAAAGTCCTTGAATTCGCCAGAGATGAATTCACCACCATTGTCGCTCCTAAGAGCCTTCACCTGCTTCCCCGATTCTTTCTCAACTAGTGCCTTGAACTCACAGAACTTTGAGTATGTCTCGCTCTTCTTCTGCATGAAGAAGATCCAACACTTATGAGAAAAATCATCAACAAATATCACATAGTACATGTGCTTTGTTGTCGAAGCTACTAAGAAAGGTCCACACATGTCTGTGTGAATTCTCTCAAGGATCGTCGTGGCGCGACTATCCTTCTCGTAAAAGGTGGCTTTCACAAATTTTCCCAAAGTACATCCCTTGCACTAATCTGACCGCGCAAGTGTACCTTTGGGAAGCCCAGTAGAAATTTGCTGCAGTATCTTCAAAGCTCCATGGTGAAGGTGGCCCAATCTCTAGTGCCACAACTCGCCATCATCCCGGCTCACCACTCCTTCTGCCTTGCCTGCCATTGCTGTGCAACCATCTACCTGCAATTGATAAAGGTTCTTATCTCGAACCCCTATCCTTCGGGTCTCACTAGTTGCCTTACTGCGCAGGAAAGAATTTCCCTCGCTAAAGACAACATCATATCCCTTGTCTTATAACATCACCACAGAGATAAGATTCTTCTTCAATCCTGGAACATGCATCACTTCCTTCAATACGAAGGGTTTACCAGACTCCCTCTCAAAGGAAATGGTATTGATACCGGTCGCACTGTATCTACCATCATCGCCCATCTCGATGTGCACTCCAAGATCTTTCTCATCCAGATTAGTAAACAAATCTTTATCTCCTGTCATGTGAAAATATGCACCACTGTCAAGAAACCACACTAAACCCATCACACTTGAGACCAAGCATGCGATCAGCGAAAAATCTAGCTCAAACTGCGAGGCTAAGGCCTCTCCAGCTACAAATCCAACAACCTTCTTATTTTTCTTCTTCTGTGGAAAACTAGTGGCGTAATGTCTGTGTTGGTGACAGTGAAAGCACTTCACCTTGGACATGTCCTGCTTCTTGACTTTCGCACCGGATTGAGAAGCTTTCTTGCTCTTCCCCTTCTTTTCTTTGGCAGCCAAAGCACAATTTTCTTCGTCAGAGTTCTTTGATGAAGATCTGTCCTGGTACTTCGCCTTATCTCCTATTGCACAACATCCGACCAAAGTCGCTCCCATCCTGGCAATTTCTCCCGACCATTGACAGAGTCCTGATAGGAATGCCAACTCTTCAGAAGCCCAAGGAGAGCCAAGCTCACCAAGTCCTCATCATCAATAGACACCCCCACACTTCCCAGCTCATCCCTGCATTGGATGAACTTCGTGAGGTACTTGGGCATACTGTCGCCTTTCTCCATTTTTATGTTTCTGAGTTTATCCTTGAGCACCAACTTCCTCTGGTTGTTCTTGCTTTGAAATAAATCTGTTAAAGCTTTCCAAATCAAGAATGGAGAAGCCTTACCATGAAGGCTGGACACTATGTGTTTCTTCACACCTTTCAACAGATTTCTTCGACACTTTGCTGTCTTCTTTTTCCATGTGTCAAGTACGGCTGCATCACTAGAAGTAGGTTTTGGAATTTCTGTATCTATGAACTCCTTTAACCCATTTTCATCCAACATCGCCTCCATCCTGTCCTTCCATGCAATATAATTCGAGCTTCCCTCAAGGGCATAATCCAATCGCAATCCGTTGAAAGACATCTCAACTTCGACACCAAGAAAACACTACTGTAAATTCGAATTCCACCAGCACAAAACTCAACCGCTTCAATGTTTTGTAATTGCTCCAATGATCAATATCGCTCTGATACCATGTAGAAATTTTGAATAACTGATATGTTATCCACTGAGATTCTCCCGATCACACACTATTTTATCTTCATGCACAATACATAAACTTTTCTATCATTGATCATTACATGCGGAAATAAAATCAATTGCATGCGCACATTAAAACCATAAACAATCACACATATGAACACAGTATTTCATGGGAAAGCTTAAAGATGAAAACCCCAACTATTTGTATATTATATGTCATGGAGATCATGTAACAATCATTGTACAAAGCTCCTCACAAGCTCTCAGCACAACCTCCAATTGCTACACACTAATCAAGCTAGATCTAGCAAAACACATGCTCCAATCTCTGGCACCTGATAACCAGCCTCTATTGCGTAATCAATGTTGTAGGATGGCTCATTAAATAACTTGAACCACGTGGCTTGTACTGCGCAATCCTCATGGGATTCTCCAATCACTGGTTGTTGCAAATATGCAACAGTATAGTCACAACTGATAGTTAACCTGCTCTTTCACCTATCTCTGCACTGGTCTCCACTAAAATTGTCCATGCACTGAAGTTAACTGATGTATTCTTTAGTTGATTAATGAGTTTATAATTAGTGAATTAATTAATAATTAATTCACACCACTCTCACTAATTGTATCAATCAGTTAAACTAGATACAAATAGCTCAACTATGTTTAGATTAGTTAAACTTAACACAACTCCATTAACTCCTCAATCAACTCCACCAAACTCTGTCACATGAGTTCTAACTGAAGTATCCATGCAATAGCTCCACTTAACCCTTAGGAATAGCGTAATTCCTTCTGTCAGCTCCTGTGCCACATCTGTGCACTTAACTCAAGTGCTCCAAGAGAATAAGATAATGTTTATAGTCCAAATATTATTAAGAGCTAATAATATTCGACATATCTATTTTTAGACTGGCAATCTAAAAATAGATTCCGCCCAATATGTCTAAAAATAGAAGTCCATCTATTTTTCCAACTTGACCAAACCTCCACAAATAGCATCCTGCAACTCATAGAATCATGATTGACATGTCTAAAAATAGACTTTGTGCCAAAAATAGCCTACGGGCCCACTTAGTGAAGGCGGCTTCTTTCCACTAAGCTCATCATCTTGTTGCAATCTCAACATTTTATTTACTTTTTTATAAAATTATCCTTAATTTTCCCCAAAATTATAATTTAATATTAAAATATCATATTTAATAATTATTTAATAAGTTTAAATTCCTTTTCATTTTTGTCACATTCACTAACCAAAAATTACACACATAAAAAAAAAATTTACATAATCACATTACTTCAGTACACCAGTACTACCTTTTTCACAGAGAAAAAGTTCGTAACCTTTCAAATTATTGATCAGCTACATGTTACATAATGCTGTAGTGTAAAACTACTGTTCAGTCCAACATCAAAAAACAGTCGGCCACACAATCAAAAAGCTGTAGGCATACAGTCCTGAGACATGAATCATCAGTATGAAACAAAGCATAGCAAGTTCAGTGCATAACTTACTAACTCCTGTAGAAACAAAAAAGAAGATATAAATACATGCCGAATATATGTAAAGGGGCGAAATAAAAAAAATCCCCCATAATATCAGTACTGCTACAAGACCAAAATAGGAGGAGCCTCCTCAATAAAAGGCCGGTGATAGTATCTGTAGATCTGTCCAGCATTATGTTCAGTGATGTGCCAGGTACCCCAAGTCAGCTCCGAAGCTTCCTTGGATAGTTGATCAGCAGCTTCGTTCCGAGACCTATAAATATGAGTCACTGTGATGAAGTCAAATAGTACTCTGAGATGGTGAACTTCACTCAAAAGTGCTGCTAGTGTGTGCGAGTGGCAGTGTGCTAGATTGTTAAACCAGTTGGTCACAAGTAGAGAATCGCCAAATATCTGGATGGATGCACAGTGAATCTCCCGAGCAAATGTGAGAAGGAGTCTGAGGCTCTGTAGTTCGGCGAAGTTGTTGGTTCCTGGTCCTAAACCCATTCTGATGTCGAAAAAGTGATGGTCATTCAAATAGAGTACTGCGCCCCCCCCCACACCCATGTGCGTTGGACGCACCATCGAAGTATGCCCACGCCTTGCTGTGATCGATGATTTCCGGGTTCACATGAGGTGGCTTACAGCTTTTACAGTCCTCAGGTATGAGTCGGAAGGTGGCAATAGATGCTGTACAGATCCGATCACAGTCAATCGGAATTTCTTTGAATATCTTATTGTTTCGCCCCATCCAAATTTCCCAAGACACTATTAATGGGAGGTTGCGGAGTTTTTGACTGTGAGCAGATCGCTGCCACCAATTGGACTAGGCATCGAATAGTGTGGCACCCCCCCAATTGGATCTGCATCCCAAATCAGTGATAATCCGAGACCAGATGTTTTGGATACTGTTGCATTGCAGAAATAAGTGGTGGGCGTCCTCACTGTCATTAAGGCAGTAACAGCATCGGGATGCCCCGTGGAAGGCCCTTCTGTGCAGGAATTCTGAGGTGGGAATGCAATCTCTGAGCATGCACCAGAACAGAAGTCTGTGCTTATGCGGGGATTTTAATTTCCAAATGGTGCTCCACCACCAGTCCTTGATGGGGGGTTCCTTGTGTTTGATGAGTTCGAGGTAGCCAAGCTTTGGAGAATAATGTCCATATTTTGATACAGCCCAAATCAGATTGTCCTCACGGTCGGAGATGCGGATATTGGTGGCTTTCAGTGCCCATATAAATTGCTGCCAGACCCGTGTGCCCTGCGGAGGGATACCCAGGTCACCCGCCTGTAGCCAGGCTTGTTCCCGCCAAGAAGTGTGTGCCCAGTCAACAATCTGTGCCAAAAATGTGACATTCCTGTGGGCGAGGTGTTCAATTATAAATGCCGACAGTTTGTGATATTCTCCACTCCCCGACCAAGAGTCCATGCCAATGCGAACCGCAGATCCTGAACCAATTTGCCAAGATAAACCATTCTGTATAATGTGAGCTGCCCTTGTAATAGCCCTCCAAATAATAGAAGCCCCCGATTGCAAAGTGATGCTGCCACGGATCCAATCGAGCGGGCTTTGTGGAGATATATATTTTGCCACCATAACCTCCTTCCATAAGCTCTGACCTGTTATTAAGTGCCAGCCCATCTTCGCCGCAGTACACCAGTACTACCATCGTCACACAAGTCGAATATAATATGGAGTACTTTACAAACAAAGAATATACAACGACCCATAATTCTGCATTGGCATCATTATTATGGTTCAACTTTGTGGATAACCAAAACCTATGCTCGACCATGGCTCTTATGTATACGCTTTATATATATTTTCATTCAATGTATAGGATTATAATTATTCCGCCAATTATTAATGTAGTACTTATGTCTGGAAGTTAATCTAACACTCAAGTCTATTGATTCGGTCACTAATGTACACTTATTAACGGGATTTTGATCACGGATTGTCTTAAATGTCAAACTGCAACTCAGGTAAGGTTTTGACACTTGGCATACAAATTCTTTCCGTCGAGACGTAATTGCCAATTCTTGTTGTGTGAGTGTGCATAGCGATTTACTACCGAGACAACTGTATTTTTAGCCTTGATTTCCACAGAGATTACGAGGGAAAGTGGTCTGGAGTCTTTTGCCAGTTCAATGGCCTTGCAGCTGCTTCTCTCCTCCATGGCACGCTAGTAGGATGTAGCCCCTTGTTGATTCTCTGTCATGCTGTTGGTTTAAAGGATGAGCTCCTTCCGTTCGGTAACCCCACTCTACCTCGGCTTTGTTACAACTGTTATGCGCCGATTTCTTCTTTGTTTTTCTGAGTTTCTATCTCTCATATAGAGTTTTGTTAGCAATGAGCTTTGGCTTCTTTTTTCTTACAGAGTTTTAACCCCTTCGACAACCTCGGGCGATTTCATGGAGAAAGGTACTCAACCTTTCGTTTTACTTCTGCTCATGTCTTTCTATTGTCTTCTGGTTGCAAGGTTTATGATTTTGAGTTCAGATTTTACTCACCCATACTCCATTTCTTTTATAGTTCCAGGTCTGACGAGATGCATACCCTACAGGTAAACTCCTCATACACTACCCAGTTAGATTTGATTCGACCCCCAAGCATTACTTGTCATGGGGTTCGTCTTCTTTATTTTTAACAGGGTTTGCTCTCCTTTTCTTGCAGGTTAGTGGGTTCTCTCTCAAACCCTTCCTCCAGCCATTCTCGGCTCAAACCCTTGTCACGACTGATCTTGTTTTCTCCCGTCCACAGGTACACTGTAATGTAACGAGAATTTTGGTAGCCATTTGTCAAGGATATTCAAGGAAGAAACCAAGGTTTACATACTCTCCGGCTTAGGGTTTTAGAACTTTGTATCATAAAGATTATTGTATAATGTATTAGGGTTTTCGATACAGTTGTTAAGCAGTTTCTGTTAATACTTGCAGTGTTTTTGAACATTAATAGTTAAACTGGTCTATTTATTATGGCCGAGGCCTTGAAAGTCTGTTCGGCCTTTATTTATATGGAACCCTGAAATTATGGTGCCGTGTTGATCTGTTTATGTTTTATGTAAAGTTATCTTGTGTTTCTTTTTCTTGTCGCCCTATCTCGTATGAAATTTTATTACAAGTTAGCTTGAGTAGCACTACTATCTATGTTTGGACAGCAAGCTCACCGCAAATTTCATCCGTTGCCACACGC
This sequence comes from Pinus albicaulis, assembly GCA_034641835.2. NCBI lineage: Eukaryota > Viridiplantae > Streptophyta > Pinopsida > Pinales > Pinaceae > Pinus > Pinus albicaulis. The sequence continues at coordinate 270,007,478 of CM076578.1, forward strand.
TAACAGTCTTGGCAAGGAATATGGTTGAATGTGCATTGCGTTTACTACTATAAATTCTTATCGTGTACAGGCTGTGCCCGTCATACTTCAAAGGTTCCTATGTTCTTTTTTTTTCTTCCAGAAAATTTCATGATTATCGTTTAGTACTTATAAACAATGCAACTCACCGCTTATGCAAATGATCGTTCTATACTTGGAATTTGCTCTCGCTGAGCATGTTTTTCGAAAATTTGTTTTCTAGATATCTTGTGAAAGGATTTTCTATTTCCTGTTTCAGAGTAGTGTATTATAGTGTATCACACACTGTCATTCCGACTGCTTACTCTAATTCGACTTAGATTTCCTTTGCGGTGACCAGTCTATTGTTAGACGAAAGACCGTGTATAGTTTTATGTGTTATTTTCCTAAGGAGCAAGGGGCCGGGTAGGGTTTCAGCCTGAAACCTGCACCTCAAGCTCTAGCCTTCCTCGCTATATTTGATACAGGAATGGCATACAGATATTATCATGTTAATGTTTATTACTACATGCATTCTTCTCCATTTATGCTTATCGTTCCAATATTTTCTTCCTACTGTGTATTATTTTCCATAGCTGTTCAGAAAGTGAGTTCTTGATTCTGTTCAACTGATACTTTCTACTCCAGTAGAAGCATAAAGACTCTAGATATAATTTTTGTTTAAATAAAACAACAAACACTTGCAGAATTGTACCTCGAACCTTATGACTTGGTTAAAAAAGAAATGTAACAACAAGGTCTCTCCTTCCTCTACGTAGGGTACTGATTCCACTAAATACACATAATAAATTCTTTTATACAGAGAATGCATACCAAACCCTTAACAGACTTCGATAGCCACACTCTTCAAAAAACAAAGTTTAGCTAATCAAACAATAACAGTCTATTGCCTTCATTTAAACCTGTAGATCTTTATAGACAAGTTCTGCATACTTATCTGGAAAAGGATTTATTCTTCAAACTGTGGTCCTCCCAACCATCAAGGGAGGCTATGACGTCCTCCTCTTGCCCCCTAGCTCTAGAATTCCGGTCGGTGCCACAGGTTAACAATGGAGTTTCCTCTGCTGTGACCTCTGGAAGGCCAATCCAGTCACAAGCAGATATTCTGGTTTACAAGGGTTATAGAAAGCTATTTTCAACTGGTCCTCCCAGCTCTAGAAAATACTTTCCCCTTCTTACCAAAGTTCATAGAACCCCCTCTCCTCTCCTAGGATCCAACTCTATCCTTAGAGGAGAGGGTAACTGTTTTTCCAACTGTCTCCAACCACCCCCTATTCTAAGAAACTTTTACCAACAGCTTACAAGAATTTCTTTTCATTCATTGGTTCCTCCTATTAATCTAATAACCAAAAATAATATAGTAACTTGTTTCATAAATCATAACAATAGAGTCTTTCTTGTCAGGAAATAAAAATAAACAAATTGTCTTTAACTAGTTAATGCTAGTTAATTCTTAATGAGGCTGTCACAATTTTTAATAAATTAAGTTTTTTAAAAAATCAAATCAAATCCATTGAATTATAATTTTAAAAAAATGTTTATATTTTAAAAAAATGTTTATATTTTAAAAAATGTTTATATTTTAGTGATTTAATGTCTTGCTCATTTTTTAAAATTTAGAGTGTGAATCATTTAATATTTCTCAACCTATTTAGTTTATAGTTTATATACTATAAATAATAGATACTATATATTGTTATGGTAAAATATAAAAATATTTGGTTTATATATTATAAATAATAGATGTAAAATAAAATGTATTATCATAGTTTTATATATGTTTGTATTATATGTTAAATATAAAGTAGTTATATATATTCGTTATGTTAAAATATAAAAATGTTTTTTTATAAAAAAATTAAAAATTGTAATTATATTTATTATTTGTATTAATGTAAATATATATTAAGAAAAATATTAATATAAATATGTATAGTTTAATTTATAGATAAAATAATTTTTTTCATATGAATTTAAAGGTACAATTTCAAGTAAGATTGTGATTTTCATTATTGTTTAAAATACATTATTGAATATATAAATAGATTCAACACCCTAAAAAACCTTATAAATCATTCAAATTCTATAAATTAAACAACTTAAACTCAATTTTTAATTAGCAATTTTAGTTTAATTTTATATTAAACTAAATCATATAAATATGATAATTACTCTTAAATATACACCAATGACCTACCTATTCATTAAATTCCTTTTCATAACTAAAAATAATATTTATTTCTTCAAAATATCGAATATATTTTCCCGATGTGTAAACCATTTATAGTTATATTAACATTTACCACATGAGAAATGTGTGTATTACATTAACTAACCTCACACCTCTAATGAACTTGATCAACAACTAAAGCATGACTACGAGTATTTACCATTATCATCATACACGTTTCAATGTAGCATCATCATGGGGGCCTATGACAAGACTTAAAACAAAGATGATTATGGTTATATTTTTTGTGAAGACCATGTTCGAATATATGGATGAATAAATAGATCTATAATATTTTTATTTTAGTTTTTTTTATACGGTGTTAAAACGAACTACCGGTCCCATGGCAAGTAATTTATGTATGCCATATTTTTTATAAATTGAATTTAAGTGTTTACCTACAAACAAAGTTCATTAGCAGAAGTGTAGAAAAACAATTAGTTGTGGTAAAAAATAATATAACATTATTAATCAAAGTTTGTACATTGTGAGTTAAATTTTATTTTTTAATAAAAGGAGTTTTCTATGTTTAACTTTTGTATAGTTGAGATATATTATGTAATTATTTTTGGTTGATTTTCGATGTAAATAAAAATAAGGTTAAGGTCATGGACGCGTATTCTAAGTTGAATGGTGGATGAACATTATAGTGGAGATTACTTATGATTTATTATGGTTATGGAAATTCACAAAGGCATTAGAAAAGACAAAGAGATAATAATTGACATTTAATTACTAGAAATAAAGGAAAATAGGAAAAAATGAAGGGGAAAGGACACAAATATGCATGCAAGGGAAATGAGAGGAAAATGAAGAAAAAAAGAGACATCAATAATAAAAAGGCATCAAAGAAACAATTCAGAACTTGTGTCAGTTTATCTTTCGTCTCTCTTACACTCGTCCACAATTAGAGAATTCTTGAAGAACTTGGGAATTCACTTGGATTTGGAGAAGGGAAATCAAGCAAGCAAAGGAATTCACTTGAATTTGGAGAAGGGAAATCATGCTAATATGGACTCACTTATGTAGATGTGATAGCCTGCCTTCAGATACACTAAGTTATGATTTTGATTATGTATTATATTTGGTTTATCTAACATGGTATGTTGTACGACACTATAAGATTAGAGATGAAGAGCATAATTGTGGACTATAGTTCAGATGAATTTGCTTACTTGCATGGTGTGAATTCTATGGAATGGGAAAGGTCAGTTGAGAAGCAAGGAGAAGAGTATTATCCTTATATGTTTGATACACGTACTAAGGATTATGAGTGCAAAGATCAGAAGTTGCAAGGCATACAATGAGTGGTTGATTGAGGCACGAGATATGCTTTCCAAAGCTCAGAAAAAGCAGACAGAGGTTAATGCAGTGATTCTACATAGTCTTTCAAAGTTTCAGAAGCAAGGACAAATGGGGAATAATCATGGAGATAGGCAAGAGGAGAAGACTAATGGGGTAGAAAGTGGAAAATCTCAAAGGAGATGCAGGTTGGATAGAGAGAAGACAATGAAGAGTGGAAGATTCTAGGATACACCTGACATGAGGACTGGTATGTATGGTTTCTTTTCTAGTTCTTCTTCTAGGAGAAATCATCGTTATCACCGCCATTACCATAGGAGGAGTGAGTACTTTCCTGGGGATTTTAAGAAATTCGGGAATCCTACTTTTGATGGAAAAATGAAGAAGTTGGAAGATGTAGAATCATGACTTCTTGGGATGAAGAAGTTCTTTAGATTGCATGAGTATTCAGAGAACATGAAAGGAAAGATAACTACCTTCATTCTAAAAAGGAAATCAAATATCTAGTGGGAAGATGTTAAGCATGTTAAAGGAATTAGAGATGAGGAGATGATATAGGATGAGTTGAAATATTATTCAAGAAGAAGTACCTATCTGAAAGATACTATGACTACAAGGTTAAGAAGTTTAATGTAGTTGAGAGAGGACATGGGTATCAGCCTGTGGAGCAACAAAGTAAAGGAAATGGAAGAGGACCATTGCGATGTTGAACTTGTAGTGGAGATAATTGTATGAAGTATTTTCCTTTGCATCAAAGTGGCATAGTGGATGTGTGACGAATCTCAAATCTATAGTGCGCAAGAGACACATATAGTTGGGGACATAGGTTGGAATATTTCTCGGATCTATGCAACCTTGGATAACATGCAAGAAGGTCACCAAGTATCCATCATTGAGGTGGAGGTGGAACCAAGGGTAGAGTTCCAGGAAGAGCCTCAATGCATCTTGCAACGAGATAAGCTCATGCTTCTTTTGTAGCTAAATAGAGCAAGTAAAGTGCATATAATAACTTTGGGGTCGAGGAAGCTACATGGTAGACCGTTGATAATGTGCATGTATCATAACAAGTTTTCAGTTATGACTGGATTCCTCAAGGGAATTGGATTCCCTTGAGATATGGTATGTGCATGATTCCAATTACAGGGAAGTCTGCTCGCTACATAAAGGTAAGGTAACTGGTATATTGTTATATTTATTTATGTAATGACATCTGTGTGTTTATGGCAGTCTGATGCAGGGAATTGCATGGAAAAAGAGACTGCCATAGATCCTGAGGAAGGCTTGGGTTGAAATTTCCTTTGGAATCACTAGGAAGCCATGGGGGTTGATTCATGGTGTCTACTGAAAGTTTTATGATTTTGGTGATTTGCATTTTGTTTGTGCTTGATTTGAAGTTTTGATTGTGTCTGGTGCATGGTCATGACACTTTGTTTGTGGTGTCGAATTGTTATTGGTTTTTCATGGTTTTCTTCTTGTTTTCTTATTGTTCTTGCCTTTTATGTTTTTATGGTCTTGGGAATTGGTTTAGGAAAGATGAAAGTTAATAGTTCTCAGGAAGAGCTAAATGAAACCCAACTGGTAAGGTAAGACCCAGATGAAGCTCAATGTATGAATAAAGGGAAGATGAAGGCAATAATATGACAACTAGTTGGGCTGGTTAGGTCCATGGGAATAAATGGAAAATGGAAGGACAATTATGAGAAAGGTAATCAAGGAAAGGTAAAATAAATGGATTTGAGGCATCATATTCCTTGGCTAAATTGGGAACTGTTGTGCATGTGTTTCATGGAAAAAGAAAGATATGTATGTATGTATGTGTATATATATGTATATGTGTATGTATATGTATATGTATATGTATATGTATATGTATATGTATATATATATATATATATATATATGTATGTATGTATGTATATATATCTGTGTGTGTGTGTGTGTGTGTGTGCGTGTGTGTTGAAATTGGAAACAAGAAGGGATTTTAATTTATTTTTCCCTTAATTAAATTAGAAGAAAATTGTAATTCCACATCACATGAGAACTTGTATGAGTTAACTGAGTCAGGAGGACTTAGATAGCTCAGTCGATTCGAGTTGAGGATCAAACTAGAGGCATGCAGAGTTCTCCCTAAGTTTTAGGGGGTCCAATTGCAGTTTATTTTGAGTTGTAATTAGTTAACTTAATTATTTGAGTTAAAATCAGTTTAACTAGTTCTAACTGGGAGATGAGCTAGTGATAGGTCCATTGAATTAAATATGATTTAATTCACATGCAGTGATCAATAAGATAACCTATAGTTCACTATAAATTGTCATTGATGTCAATTTTAAGGAAGGCTCAGTTGAGATTGGAGTTAAATGGAAATAACTATCAATTGTATAATTAGAAAATTGTAAATGTCATGCATGAGGTTAGCATGACACCTTAGATGAATTACGCAATCAATTATTGGTAATTTCATAAATAATATGGCCACAATTCCTCCAAGAATGCTTAAGCAAGGCTAAGCAACCCAAATAAGGAAATTGGTTAAGTATCAGACCATTCTTTTTGGGATCAGAGTGAGGCAGTTAGAGATAGTGCAGAGGTTTCTGAGGAAGGGAATTAGCATTATATTGTTTCATATTCTTGACTTAATGCAGTATACCAATAGCGGGGGTTTTAGCTTAGGCTTTCCCCATTTACATATTTTTGTTGTGGGATTGAAATTCTTTCTCTTTATTTTTCATGTGATTGTGCAATCATAATTGGTTTCTGCAATTTGTAGAATTGATTCAATTTTTATTTTTATCATATTACAAGATCAATTGAATATATTTAGATATTTATACATGGTATCAGAGCAGGAATCATTATAGAAGAGAAGAACCAAATTTTGTTTTGAACATGTCAATCGAATTTGCAGATTTATTCTTCAAGACCAACAACAGATCAAGATGTCTTTCTTTGCATTGAGACCCGGATATTCCCTTGAGGGTAATTCAAATTACATAGCATGGAAGGGCATGATGGAGGAAGTGTTAGAGGAAAAGAGATTGAGGGAATTCATAGATAGTGATATTCCCCATCCTGAACAAGCCTTTTCAAAAGGACCTACTCTGATTCCAATTGTTGGGAAAAAATACTGGGGGGGTGAATCAATATTCTAAAACATACATAAAATTTTTCTTTTATTATTCTAAAATATGTATGCCAATATACTGAAGTAAACCTGCGTATGTACGCGGATTTTGTGTAGGCAACTAGCATATATTCAGAGAACTTATATTTCAATTAAATCTTCATCTGTTTATCTTAAACCAGTGTATCAGTGTTTCATCAAACATTTGATAATAAGTAAACATGTACAGTAAGAAAAAAATAAAGAACCACACATAAGAAACACACATGAACACCGGGGTTTTATGTGGAAACCTAATGTGGAAGAAAACCATCGTTGTTGTCATCTCTGCCTTCAATTTTATTATAATGAAAGATTCTTACAATCGTGTATTGGCACAGGCTTATACCAACACACAGGCACCCACCTGTAGAAGGCTACAACCTTCATTCGTTTTCCAGCTCCTAATGGGAGGGAGCTCCAACCCCTAGTAATGTTTACCAACACCTACTAGAAGGGAGATCCAACCCCCTGATCTAATCACCAGCTACTACTGGCAGGAAGCTTCAACTTCCTCACTGAAGGCTCCAACCCTCAACAACATCATGGAACACATTTCATAAATTTTCATACTAGATCTATCTGCTTCAAAACATCACAACTTGTATGCCACTTTTCATCAGATTTTTAGACTGGACCCACTACCATCACTTAAGCCCAATATCGTATAATAAAATTAAAATTGATCATTGTACCAAATCATTCAACCAATCACTGAATCACTTTGTCATATCACAGTTCTTTGAACCCCATACAACTAGCTGCATTATGACAATTCATCGTATCAAATCAAAATCAACTTAACTTCAAATATCATTGTTAAACTCAAGTATTAATGAGAGACATCATAGACAGGAACAACAAACTTCAACAAAACATATTAGACTGATCAAACATCATGCTATGAAAAAACCCTATCTTATATACATTATTATCATAAATCATTTCTGCGTGTATACAGTCTTTTTAGGAATGAAACCCACATATAGATCTACCCATACTACAGAATCGATACACTACTACTCATAAGGGAATCCATGTGTGTACACGCCTTACTTGAGACATACCCACATACATATTTACAATAATCAACTCATAGTTGCGTTGCACATGAGGACTTCAGACATACCCAGATCACAACATACATAGTAATAAAAACACATCATACCATAGATCTAATCAATACATAAGAAAATTATACAATACATAGTCATTTCAGGTCTATCGAGCCTGATCCATCATTGTATTATCGGGTGCATACTTATTTCAGATTAACCACTCATTAATAACCCATACCATGCAATCATACTTCAGATCGAAGTGTCACCCTCTCACTTGCACACTCAACACTTGGACCTTCCTCTCCTTATATAGCTTAGGCCTTAGCCAATACCATAGGATAAAAACATTGTTGTGTAACCAGCTCAAAAAATAGAAGAAAAGAGATATCGTTCTTTAAATAAGCAAGTAAACCTCCAATACATTACATGAATGAAAATTTTTTGGATGATACAATTTACAAAACCTCCTTTCTATATATAGGAGTCCATGGGGCCATAATGTAATCCTAGTGGGCCACAATGTAATCCTAGCCGACCTAATCATAATAATTTAAGGGCACAATAATAACAAAATGGGGGTTACAAGGGTACAATAATAACAATAAGGGGGTTACACTAACAACAATAAGGGACTATACTAGTAATATAGGGCCCTAACATGCCCCTCTTCTTCAAAAAAGTGTTGTCCTCAACACTTGAGTAGCTGTTCGGTCCCTATATTAATGGTATAGTCCCTTATTGTTGTTAGTGTAACCCCCTTATTGTTATTATTGTACCCTTGTAACCCCCATTTTATTATTATTGTGCCCTTAAATTATTAATGTTAGGCCGGCTAGGATTACATTGTGGCCCACTAGGATTATATTGTGGCCCCATGGACTCTTATATATAGAAGGAGGTTTTGTTCATTTATGTAATGTATTGGAGGTTTCCCCCTCAAAGTGGCTTATTTCTAAGGCGTTGATATCTCTTTTCTTCTATTTTTGGAGCTGGTTACACAACATTTGGTATCAGAGTTTTGGATTCCAGGGTTTCGATGCTCCAAACAGGTCATCGTGGAATTTTTGCTATAAATTTTTTTCTACGAAGTTTCAGAAGCTGAAAGTTTTAGGGTGCGAAGCCGAAATCCTGAGGAAGATTGTCTAAAAATTTCAGATCTTGGTTCGCAATATTTTCGGAGATATGATCTGTGGAAGTTAGGTCTTTTTTCAGGCTCCTAAATAGGTCATCATGGCATTTGCACTATAAATTTTTTTCTATGAAGGTTCAGAATCTGAACTTCGTATTGTGTGAAGCGGAAATCCTGAATAAATTTGTCAAAAAATTTCAGATCTTGGTTCGCAAAATTTTTGGAGATATGATCTATGGAAGGTAGTGCTTTTTCAGGCTCCTGAATTTCATCTCAAAGAGGTGATCGTGGGAAAAGCTCAATAACTCTCTCTCTGGGCATCGGATTGGAGTGTCATAAGAAGTGGTCGCAAGTACACAGACTGTAGTTTCTTTTCTATCAATTTCAGAGACAAAGGACAAAACAATGACACGTGGCAAGTCGTAGAAGTTCGCTCTACTGAACCAGTCCATAATTAGGTCATTGTGGGAGATTGGACACAACTTTGTATTGGAGAATCCAAATCAGGTCAGACCTGTGGCATTCAAAAGAGAATTCAGAGGGCTACTTTAGTTCTTAATTTCAGATATAGAAGAGCCGCAATCACAAAGATAATACAATTTCAATGTCGAGCTCCTCAAAAGAAAGTAAAAGGTGTGTATTTTTTTTTCTGAATTGCATAAGTCTTGTTTAAAGAATCAAGTTAAATTGATTGCAAGGGCATATTGTAGAATAGATATCAGTATTGGATTATAAAATGGCCCCAAAAAAGAATTCAACACCCATTAAGCCTTTGGAAAGCTCTACTATGACTCATGAAGACGAAGAATTGCAACATGATCTATCAAAATTACAAGAGCAAGTGCAGCAATTTCACTCTCGCAAAGAGCAACAAAAAATGAAATGGAAGTTTTGAAGAAAGGCATGGAAGCTAAGATGGATGGCATGGAGGCTGGCATGGAATCTAAGATGGATGACATGGAAGCTAAGATCGATGAGAAAATGGAAAACATGAAGAATTTTCTAAAAGTAGACATACAAGAAAGGTTTCCTAACGGTGAAAATATAGTAGAAGAACCTCATGATGATAACAAAATAAATGTTAATTGTGATTTCATAAACTCTAATGTTGGCGGAAAGAACCACCATATTCCAAAGATGGATATGAGGAAGTTTGATGGAAAGGATCCTGTAACATGGATACTACAGATGGAGCAATATTTTGATCTCCATAACGTGCAAACACACAAAAGGTACGCATTGCAACTTTACATTTAGAACAAAATACATTTGTATGGTATCGATGGCTTTGCTCCCGTAAAAAAATTGTCACTTGGTCAATTTTTACGGAGGAAATGATAGCACATTATGAGGATACAAAGAGCAACACCTTCTTAGCCAATTGATAAATCTCAAACAAAAGGGTTTAGTGGGGCAGCACATTGAGGACTTCCAAAAATTGAATATAAGGGTAACTGATATTCCAGAGGAACACAGGATCGATCTCTTCATAGGCACTCTAAAGGATAACATCCAACATGAAGCTCATGTTTTGGAGCCTGATTCATTGGAGAAGGCATTCAGGTTGGCAAGAAAAGTTGAATGTAAAATTATGGCGACAAGGAAGCCTACCACTCAATTCTATAAAGAAGGAAGTGTTGCTACGCCTAGATTTCCACAACCTACAAGGTCGACACCACAAAAATTGGAAGAAAAAAGAGCAAAAGGGCTTTGCTACAGTTGTGATAGCAAATACACTAAAGGTCATAAGTGTGCTGAGAAGAAATTATTTTACATAGATTGTGAAGAGGAAGAAGAAAATGAACAAGAAGAGAATATACACCAGGAACCAGCCATAGAAGGGGAAGAAATGAATCCAACCATATCGTGTAATGCATTGGAAGGAATTACCACTCCTCAAACTCTCAAGATAGAAGGACATATCAAGAAGAAAAAGGTAATAGTGTTGATTGATTCAGGTAGCACCCATAATTTTATTCATTGTAAGGTAGCCAAGGAATTAATTTTTTTCCTATACCCAGCACCAGAATGTCAAGTGATGGTGGCAAATGGAGGAACTATAAATTGCTCTGGAAAATGCCATAATATCAAGCTAACCATGGGGGAATATGTACTGACTAGTCCAATGCTTTCCATTCCTGTGGGAGGTGCTGATGTTGTACTAGGAGTACAATGGTTACAATCTTTGGGGACGGTAGCTTTTAATTTTCAAGAACTTTTCTTGAAATTTTTTTCAGAAGGAAAGGAAGTCGAATTACGGGGTATTGAAGGGAAACCGGGAAGGATAATAAGCTCTAATGGCATGAAAAAGCTTCTAAAGAAAGAACAACGAGGCGTAATTGCACAATTATGCTCACTAGAAGTTCCAACATCAAAATCATCTATTTCTGCAGATCTCCAACAAGTCTTGGACAATCATTCCAAGGTGTTTGAAACTCCCAAAGGACTCCCACCTATTCATGATCACGATCATGCTATTCATTTGATTCCAGGAAGTGTTCCTCCAAACATCAAGCCTTCTGGATATCCTTACTTCCAAAAGAGCGAAATTGAACATATGATTGTAGAAATGTTAGAGGCGGGTATAATTCAACCTAGTCAAAGTTCTTTCTCTACTCCTGTAGTATTGGTACACAAGAAGGATGGATCATGGCGAATGTGTCCAGATTATAGGGAGCTCAATAAGCTCACCATTAAAGACAAATTTCCCATTCCTGTGATCGATGAATTATTGGATGAATTACATGGAGCAATTTATTTTACCAAGTTGGATCTTCGTTCAGGATATCATCAAATTAGAATGAAGACTGAAGATATTCCAAAACAACATTTCGAACTCATGAGGGTCATTATGAATTTTTGGTCATGCCTTTTGGCCTTACCAATGCACCTTCTACATTTCAAGGGTTGATGAATTCCATTTTCAAACCTTTCCTTAGAAAATTTGTGCTAGTATTTTTTGATGATATACTAATCTACAGCACGTCTTGGAAGGATCATGTTGAACATGTTGACAGGGTGCTCAAACTATTGCAGGAGAAACAATTATATGCAAAAAAATCCAAATGTTTCTTTGGAGTACAAGAGGTGGAATATCCGGGTCATATTGTATCTCACGAGGGTGTTAAAGTAGACCCTAACAAAATTAAAGCCATTAAGGAATGGAAAGTCCCCACAACCATAAAGAAGTTGCGAGGATTTCTCAGGTTAACAGGGTATTATCGCAAGTTTGTTAAGAATTATGGGAGAATAGCAGCACCTCTAACAACATTATTGAAGAACGATGCATTTTCATGGACTCCTGAAGCAACTAAGGCCTTTGAACATCTTAAAGAGGCAATGTGCCTAGCACCGGTCTTAGCTACGCCAGACTTCACAAAAACCTTTATTGTGGAATGTGATGCCTCAAAAAATGGAATTGGTGCAGTTTTAATGCAGGAAGGAAGACCCATTGCTTTTGAAAGTCGTCCAATCAAAGGAAAGTATTTACAGAAACCTATTTATGAGAAAGAAATGTTAGCAATACTGCATGCACTAAAGAAATGGCGAACTTACCTAATGGGAAGACACTTCAAGGTAAAAACTGATCATGATAGTCTTAAACATTTTTTGGAACAAAGACTATCATCAGAAGAGCAGCAAAAATGGGTCACAAAGATGTTGGGTTATGACTTTGAAATAATCTACAAAAAAGGAAAGCTTAATGTGGTTGCAAATGCACTCTCAAGAAAGAATGAAGAGGTGGAAGCATTGCTTTGTGCCATTTCTATTATCCAACCAGATTGGATAACCGAAGCAAGGGATGAATGGAAGAAGGACAAAGATGTATGGACACTCATTCAAAAGTTGCAGCAAGATCCTAGTACATCCGATACATTTAGTTGGAAAAATGATTCCTTATGGTACAAAGATCGCTTATATCTTTGTAAGAATTCCCAACTAAAACAAAATATTCTTCCGGAATTGCACACTTCTCCTTTAGGAGGACACTCAGGATTTTTAAAAACTTACCACAGGGTGAAGAAAGAATTTTTTTGGGATGGCCTTAAATCTGATATTCAAAAGTTTGTGGCGGAATGTTTGGTTTGCCAATAGAATAAAGTGGAAACAATTAAGACCCCGGGACTTCTACAACCTTTATCCATTCCAAGTCAACGTTGGGAGGAGATTTCAATGGATTTTATCACAGGTTACCTAAGTCCGAAGGAAAGAGTGTCATCATGGTGGTAGTTGATAGACTTACCAAGTATGCACACTTTTGTGCATTATCTCATCCATTTAAAGCAAGTACAGTTGCTACTACATTTATGGACAGAATTCAAAAGCTACATGGAAGCCCAAGGGTTATTGTGAGCGACAGAGATCCCATTTTTACCGGAAATTTTTGGACGGAGTTATTTTCTTGTTTGGGTACTCAATTAGCTCATAGCTCATCTTATCATCCTCAATCTGATGGTCAAACTGATATAGTAAATAAATGTTTGGAAGGATATCTTCGTTGTTTTGTATCTGATAAACAAACACAATGGGTCAAGTGGTTACCTCTCGCCGAATGGTGGTATAACACTTCCTTCCATACTGCAGCAAAAATGACCCCATTTATGGCACTTTATGGATATCATCCACCATCCATCACATCATCTTTAAGAGAAAATTCAAAGGTTCAAGCAATGGAAGATCACATCGAGCATCAACAAGAAGTTCTCCAACTCTTAAAGGATAACCTGAATTTGGCACAAAATCGAATGAAACAACAGGCAGATCAACATCGCAGCGAGAGAAGTTTTGATGTAGGAGATTGGGTATTTTTACGACTACAACCATACAAACAAATGTCCCTCAAGCAAGCAAAGAAAGATAATAAATTATCGCCAAAGTACTATGGTCCTTACAAGGTGTTGCAAAAGATTAGTACTATGGCATACAAATTGGAGCTTCCTGCTTCTTCGCGAGTACATCCAATTTTCCATGTTTCATGCTTAAAGAAGGTTATTGGAGAAAATATTCTAGTTCAAACAATATTACCAGAACTTGATGAGGAAGGAAAAATCATATTAGAACCTGAAGCGGTCACGGAAACAAGAACTCGACAACTACGGAATCGATCAATTTCAGAGTATCTCATAAAGTGGAAGAACTTACCCACTGAAGATTCTACATGGGAGGATGAGAATTTTATACAGAAGCACCCAGAACTACTCAAGTGTTAAGGACAACACTTTTTTGAAGGAGAGGGGCATGTTAGGTCCCTATATTACTAGTATAGTTCCTTATTGTTGTTAGTTTAACCCCCTTATTGTTATTATTGTACCCTTGTAACCCCCATTTTATTATTATTGTGCCCTTAAATTATTAATGTTAGGTCGGCTAGGATTACATTGTGGCCCACTAGGATTATATTGTGGCCCCATGGACTCCTATATATAGAAGGAGGTTTTGTTCATTTGTATCATCCAAGATTTGTTCATTTATGTAATGTATTGGAGGTTGCCCCCTCGAAGTGGCTTATTTCTAAGGCGTTGATATCTCTTTTCTTCTATTTTTGGAGCTGGTTACACAACAGTAGCTCTGGGTGCTTTTGTATAAAATTCTCATCCTCCCATGTAGAATCTTCAGTGGGTAAGTTCTTCCACTTGATGAGATACTCTGAAATTGATCTATTCCGTAAGCACAGTTCGTACTTCGCAAATCGCCAGTTCAATATGATTTTTCTCTCGCTTCTCTTTATCAAGTTCTGGTAATATTGTTTGAACTGGAAAATTTTCACCGATAACCTTCTTCAAGCATGAAACATGGAAAATTGGATGTACTCGCGAAGAAGCAGGAAGCTCCAATTTGTATGCCATAGTACCAATCTTTTGCAACACCTTGTAAGGACCATAGTACTTTCGCGATAATTTATTATCCTTCTTTGCTTGCTTGAGGGACATTTGTTTGTATGGTTGTAGCCGTAAAAATACCCAATCTCCTACATCAAAACTTCTCTCGCTACGATGTTGATCTGCCTGTTGTTTCATTCGATTTTGTGCCAAATTCAGGTTATCCTTTAAGAGTTGGAGAACTTCTTGCTGATGCTCGATGTGATCTTCCACGGCTTGAACCTTCGAATTTTCCCTTAAAGATGATGTGATGGATGGTGGATGATATCCATAAAGTGCCATAAATGGGGTCATTTTTGCTGCAGTATGGAAGGAAGTGTTATACCACCATTCAGCGAGAGGTAACCACTTGACCCACTGTGTTTGTTTATCAGATACAAAACAACGAAGATATCCTTCCAAACATTTATTTACTATCTCAGTTTGACCATCAGATTGAGGATGATAAGATGAGCCATGAGCTAATTGAGTACCCAAACAAGAAAATAACTCCGTCCAAAAATTTCCAGTAAAAATGGGATCTCTGTCGCTCACAATAAACCTTGGGTTTCCATGTAGCTTTTGAATTGTGTCCATAAATGTAGTAGCAACTGTACTTGCTTTAAATGGATGAGATAATGCACAAAAGTGCGCATACTTGGTAAGTCTATCAACTACCACCATGATGACACTCTTTCCTTCGGACTTAGGTAAACCTGTGATAAAATCCATTGAAATCTCCTCCCAACGTTGACTTGGAATGGATAAAGGTCGTAGAAGTCCTGGGGTCTTAATTGTTTCCACTTTATTCTGCTGGCAAACCAAACATTCCGCCACAAACTTTCGAATATCAGATTTAAGGCCATCCCAAAAAAATTCTTTCTTCACCCTTTGGTAAGTTTTTAAAAATCCCGAGTGTCCTCCTAAAGGAGAAGTGTGCAATTCCAAAAGAATATTTTGTTTTAGTTGGGAATTCTTACAAAGATATAAGCGATCTTTGTACCACAAGGAATCATTTTTCCAACTAAATGTATCAGATGTACTAGGATCTTGCTGCAACTTTTGAATGAGTGTCCATACATCTTTGTCCTTCTTCCATTCATCTCTTTCTTCGGTTATCCAATCCGGTTGGATAATAGAAATGGCACAAAGCAATGCTTCCACCTCTTCATTCTTTCTTGAGAGTGCATCTGCAACAACATTAAGCTTTCCTTTTTTGTAGATTATTTCAAAGTCATAACCCAACATCTTTGTGACCCATTTTTGCTGCTCTTCTGATGATAGTCTTTGTTCCAAAAAGTGTTTAAGACTATCATGATCAGCTTTTACCTTGAAGTGTCTTCCCATTAGGTAAGTTCGCCATTTCTTTAGTGCATGTAGTATTGCTAACATTTCCTTCTCATAAATAGGTTTCTGTAAATACTTTCCTTTGATTGGACGACTTTCAAAAGCAATGGGTCTTCCTTCCCGCATTAAAACTGCACCAATTCCATTTCCTGAGGCATCACATTCCACAATAAAGGTTTTTGTGAAGTCTGGTGTAGCTAAGACCGGTGCTAGGCACATTGCCTCTTAAGACGTTCAAAGGCCTTAGTTGCTTCAGGAGTCCATGAAAATGCATCTTTCTTCAATAATGTTGTTAGAGGTGCTGCTATTCTCCCATAATTCTTAACAAACTTGCGATAATACCCCGTTAACCCGAGAAATCCTCGCAACTTCTTTATGGTTGTGGGGACTTTCCATTCCTTAATGGCTTTAATTTTGTTAGGGTCTACTTTAACACCTTCGTGAGATACAATATGACCCAGATATTCCACCTCTTGTACTCCAAAGAAACATTTGGATGTTTTTGCATATAATTGTTTCTCCTGCAATAGTTTGAGCACCATGTCAACATGTTCAACATGATCCTTCCAAGACCTGCTATAGATTAGTATATCATCAAAAAATACGACACAAATTTTCTAAGGAAGGGTTTGAAAATGGAATTCATCAACCCTTGAAATGTAGAAGGTGCATTGGTAAGGCCAAAAGGCATGACCAAAAATTCATAATGACCCTCATGAGTTCGAAATGTCGTTTTTGGAATATCTTCAGTCTTCATTCTAATTTGATGATATCCTGAACGAAGATCCAACTTGGTAAAATAAATTTCTCCATGTAATTCATCCAATAATTCATCAATCACAGGAATGGGAAATTTATCTTTAATGGTGAGCTTATTGAGCTCCCTATAATCCAGACACATTCGCCATGATCCATCCTTCGTGTGTACCAATACTACAGGAGCAGAGAAAGAACTTTGACTAGGTTGAATTATACCTGCCTCTAACATTTCTGCAATCATACGTTCAATTTCTCTCTTTTGGAAGTAAGGATATCTATAAGGCCTGATGTTTGGAGGAACACTTCCCGGAATCAAATGAATAGCATGATCATGATCACGAATAGGTGGGAGTCCTTTGGGAGTTTCAAACACCTTGGAATGATTGTCCAAGACTTGTTGGAGATCTGCAGAAATAGATGATTTTGATTTTGGAACTTCTAGTGAGCATAATTGTGCAATTACGCCTTGTTGTTCTTTATTTAGAAGATTTTTCATGACATTAGAGCTTATTATCCTTCCCAGCTTCCCTTCAATACCCCGTAATTCGAATTCCTTTCCTTCTGAAAAAAATTTCAAGAAAAGTTCTTGAAAATTAAAAGTTACCATCCCCAAAGATTGTAACCATTGTACTCCTAGTACAACATCAGCACCTCCCATAGGAATGGAAAGCATTGGACTAGTCAATACATATTCCCCCATAGTTAGCTTGATATTATGGCATTTTCCAGAGCAATTTATAGTTCCTCCATTTGCAACCATCACTTGACATTCTGGTGCTGGGTATAGGAAACAATTTAATTCCTCGGCTACCTTATAATGAATAAAATTATGGGTGCTACCTGAATCAATCAACACTATTACCCTTTTCTTCTTTATATGTCCTTCTATCTTGAGAGTTTGAGGAGTGGTAATTCCTGCCAGTGCATTACACGATATGGTCTGATTCATTTCTTCCTCTTCTAGGGGTGGTTCCTGGTGTATATCCTCTTCTTGTTCATTTTCTTCTTCTTCTTCACAATCTATGTAAAATAATTTCTTCTCAGCACACTTATGACCTTTAGTGTATTTTCTATCACAACCGTAGCAAAGCCCTTTTGCTCTTTTTTCTTCCAATTGTTGTGGTGTCAACCTTGTAGGTTGTGGAAATCTAGGCGTAGCAACACTTCCTTCTTTATAGAATTGAGTGGTAGGCTTCCTTGTCGCCATAATTTTACATTCAACTTTTCTTGCCAACCCGAATGCCTTCTCCAATGAATCAGGTTCCAAAACGCGAACTTCATGTTGGATGTTATCCTTTAAAGTGCCTATGAAGAGATCAATCCTGTGTTCCTCTGGAATATCAGTTACCCTTATATTCAATTTTTGGAAGTCCTCAATATGCTGCCCCACTAAACCCTTTTGTTTGAGATTTATCAATTGGCTAAAGAAGGTGTTGCTCTTTGTATCCTCATAATGTGCTATCATTTCTTCCGTAAAAATTGACCAAGTGACAATTTTTTTACGGGAGCAAAGCCATCAATACCATACAAATATATTTTGTTCTAAATGTAAAGTTGCAATGCGTACCTTTTGTGTGTTTTTCACATTATGGAGATCAAAATATTGCTCCATCTGTAGTATCCATGTTACAGGATCCTTCCCATCAAACTTCCTCATATCCATTTTTGGAATATGGTGGTTCTTCCCACCAACATTAGAGTTTATAAAATCGTGATTAACATTTATTTTGTTCTCATCATAAGGTTCTTCTACTATCTTTTCACCATTAGGAAACATTTCTTGTATCAACTTGGTCAAACCTTTGATGTCTGCTTTTAGATCATTCTTCATGTTTTTCATGTTGTTTTCCATATTGTCTTTCATGTCATCCATCTTAGCTTCCAAGCCAGCTTCCATGCCATCCATCTTAGCTTCTATGCCTTTCTTCAAAACTTCCATTTCATTTTTTGTTTCTCTTTGCGAGAGTGAAATTTGTGGCACTTGCTCTTGTAATTTTGATAGATCATGTTGCAATTCTTCATCTTCATGAGTCATAGTAGACCCTTCTGAAGACTTAATGGGTGTTGAATTATTTTTACAGGGCATATTTTAGAACCCAATACTGATATCTATTCTACAATATGCCCTTGGAATCAATTCAAATTGATTCTTCAAACAAGACTTATGCAATTTGGAAAAAAATACACACCTTTTTCTTGCTTTTGAGGAGCTCGATATTGAAATTGGATTATCTCTAATATTGCGGCACTTCAATATCTAAATTTCAGTACCAACGTAGCCCTCTGAATTATCTTTCGAATTCCACAGGTCTGACCTGATTTGGATTCTCCAAGACAAAGTTGTGTCTAATCTCCCACAATGACCTAATTATGGACTAGTTCAGGAGAGCGAAATTGTACGAATTGCCACGTGTCAATGTTTCATCCTTTGTCTCTGAAATTGATAGCCACGAAATTGCAGTCTATGTACTTGGAACCACTTTTTACAGCACTCCAATCCGATTCCCAGAGAGAGAGTTATTGAACTTTTCCCACGATCACCTCTTTGAGATGAAATTCAGGAGCCTGAAAAAGCACTACCTTCCACAGATCATATCTCCAAAAATATTTCGAACCAAGCTTTGAAAGTTTTTGATGAATTTCCTCAGGATTTTATCTTCGCACCATATGAATTTCAGATTCTAAACCTTCGTATAAAAAAATTTATAGCTCAAATGCCACGATGACCTGTTTAGGAGCCTGAAAAAATACCTAACTTCCACAGATCATATCTCCGAAAATATTGCGAACCAAGCTCTGAAATTTTTAAAAAGTATTCCTCGAGAGTTCAGCTTCGTACCCTAAAATTTTCAGCTTTTGAAACTTCGTTGAAAAAACGTTATAGCGAAAATTCCACGATGACCTGTTTGGAGCAGTAAAACCCTAGAATCCAAAGTTCTGATACCAAATGTTGTGTAACCAGCTCCAAAAATAGAAAAAAAGAGATATCAACGCCTTAGAAATAAGCCACTTCGAGGGGGAAACCTCCAATACATTACATGAATGAACAATTCTTGGATGATCCAATTTACAAAAGCTCCTTTCTATATATAGGAGTCCATGGGGCCATAATGTAATCCTAGTGGGCCACAATGTAATTCTAGCCGACCTAACAATAATAATTTAAGGGCACAATAATAATAAAATGGGGGTTACAAGGGTACAATAATAACAATATGGGGGTTACACTAACAACAATAAGGGACTATACTAGTAATATAGGTACCTATCAAACACACTGATGTCAATGGTATTCTTAGATGGGATCAAATATTCATTGACATACTCATTATTATGGGCTAATACCATGGTAAAGACCCTTGGTATTTAGGAAACCATAGTGCATAAACTGTATGCGCTTTTTATTCTTCATACCCACGTGTGTACGCGGATTTGCTTCACCAAAACCACATATATTTCTTCAATTGTTGACCTTCACCATTATTTTGTCTCTTACTTGCGTGCCTCTTTCACATCTACATTGCCTTGTAAACTCATCTTAATCAAGTAGGTTGTCATCAAGGACAACATATCAGGTAGGTTTTCATCAAGGAAAACACATTTGTCATAATTCCAACACTGGAATGTTATCATTCATATTTTGAAGAATATGTGGGAGTCCTTGTCTATAGTGGTAGAAGAGAAAAATATAGTGAGGGATCTAGAAAGTTTGATTGTTGCTAGTAAGTAGCAACTTCAACAACGTGCCAACTTTGCCATAAAGATGATTGACTTTATTAATTCAAGATAATCTTAGGAACTGAAGGAATTGAAGATTGAAGACATGACAGAATATGTCCTAGAAATTAATAAAATTATTCTTAAGAATTTGTGTAGGGAAAAAACATAAACAAAATTGCTTGAAGTCAAGAACATT
This sequence comes from Pinus albicaulis, assembly GCA_034641835.2. Classification (NCBI taxonomy): domain Eukaryota; kingdom Viridiplantae; phylum Streptophyta; class Pinopsida; order Pinales; family Pinaceae; genus Pinus; species Pinus albicaulis. The sequence goes on from CM076578.1 coordinate 270,028,258, forward strand.
ATAATTAAGTTTAATAGTGATTTTGATAAGAGGACGAGATCAATTTTACCTTCTTGCTAGGATCAATAGGGAAACTTATTACCATGGGAGACATATGAGGCCATGCTGGTGGAGGCTAAGATAAATATTGGTTCCACACAAGAAGACAAAAAATATAAAGGGAGCAACCATTGTAAACAATTTGCAGAGATATTTTCAGTTACTATGGTTGATGAGAACCCTGTTTATGGAGAAGCCAACATACAGTAGAATAAATTTTTTTAGGATGGCACATACTAGATTTTTGAAGAGTCTAAATGCAGATACAAATATTTGGAAGATATGCATAGAATAGATGTCACCAATAGTGACAAGTGCAGAAGATGAAACTTCAGCCATAGCAGAGTCCCAACCCACTCAGTGATTTAATGCCACCTATCTTTTAGCAACTATTTTTGAAAAATTATGTAATAATGTAATTTGAATTTATTTTTCATCAAGAATGTAGTCCTCAGAAGGACAAGTAGCTTTAAGAGTAGTTTAGTTAATTAACACTTTTGACAGTTGACAGTTTCATAACTATCCCCTTTTTTTCAATTTTGTATAAAAGAAATTTTGGAAGAGAAAATGAGATTCCAAATTTTGGACCTCAAAAGCAGAAAGTCTTTTGTATTTTTAGATCTTCTTGATGATATGAATAAAAATTTTAGTGTGATTCAAGACACTTGTTGAGTATGTTATGTATTTATGTTCTTCTCCCATTTAATGTTTTCTTCAATAGAAAGGAGTAATGAACTTGCTGGCATTTTAAGATTTACAGTTTCAAGTTTTAATTTCTATGAGTTAATAAAAGAGAACCTTAATGATGCTCTCTTCCTTTTTTTTTACCACTCCACAATAATTCCATTTTTCCTCTAAATCTAATACCAAGAGATTATGTTGAGCTTTCCACCACATTTTTCTCCACAACATTACCATTTAAGTCATAGTAAACACCAAAATGCCACTTTGAAAGATTGTTGTAATCATTAGAATACTTTGAAGCATTGTTTTGATAATTTAATTTCTTGGGTTTTAATATGGGACAACAAAGAGTTTATTTTACAATTTTATTTAAATGTATTGGGCACTAACCTCCCCTCAGCCAGAGGTTGTCTCTCAAGGTACAACGGATCCCATTGCTCATTCACATTGGTGGCCAATAATTCCCACCAAATTTACCTCCTATATCCCAGAATTCAATTGGAATCCTAGAGAAGACCCGTTGACCCATTTCATGACGTATCATTTATGGTGTTCTTTGAACTCCCTTAATGATGATTCCATACGATTACGTCTTTTCCAGTGTACTCTTACAGGTACTGCAACGAAATGGTACATTGAGTTACCTAGAGATTTGTTTCATGATTTTAGTTCCTTAGCTACCACCTTCCTAACATATTTCCAGTTACCCATTCGATATTAACTAGAACGGAAATTCTTAACAACTTTAAACAATCTAAATCCACTCACATTTCAGATTACATTCATGAGTGGCAATGTCATTGCTGATTTGTTAAGACCTTTGTTCCGGATCAATTGTTGGTGGAATGGTTCATTAAATCCCTGTTGCTATCTATCACAGAGGATGTAGATAAAGGTGGAGGCGTGACTGAAGATAAATTAATTTCTCGGGCTCATTATTTGGACCTTATCTACTCCCAATCTGGCATGCTTTATGAAAATATACCATATGATCCGAGACCTTTGAACATTGTTCCTTCCAATAATAGTAAAGAATCTCATGTTGTTTATGACATCATTGGTTCTGCTAGTTCGTAGACAATGAATAAACCATCTAGTCATGCTCTCATTTTTTCTGCCCAAAAATCTTTATATAACCCTTTTACAACATCTTCTTCTAAGATAACTGTATTTTCATATGATAAAGAAAAATATAAACAACAACCAGGAAGTAAGAAGAAAGGGAAGGGAAAAAAGAAGAAGAAAGATTATTCAACAGAAGATAAATAAACTAATCAATCCTACGATGAGAAATGAAAGCATTGTTACCCATGCTTGGTTTGCACCAAGGAGAAATTTACTTATGACTGACCTCATCACACATAAGTGAACCAGTTTTTGAAACCCTCTACTTCTCCCACCATGTTGACTGACCCATTTCCAAATCAAGAGACCCATCTGGTTTCTTGGGACCCATCTTCCTCTAACTTAGTTTTAATGCTTTCTTTCACAAAGCATAAATATGATGTTATGGTGGCTACTCAGAACAAGGATTATGGTAATGTGAATCTCCCAAAAAACTAGACTACTGATCACCCTACCAGTTCGGCATCATCTCCATCCGATCCTCCTCCTCCTTCAATTCCTACAGAGTTAACTACTAAGCCTCCGAAGGGCATTGTTCATAATTTTGCCTTGAACCCTTATGCCAGGGCTACTCAAAATTACAACATAGTTGAGGACTTGGCTCAGTCCCCATCAACTATGTCGACCCTTGACGTGTTGCAAAACTGCCCCGCCCAAAAAAAGCCTTTTTTTTAGCTATCGGATATGTGGATCCTTCAGATTCCAACCTTGTTGTTTTCAATCATGTAAACTATTCCCCTCTACATCCAGCTCAATTGACCTTTATGATCTAGGATATCGTCCATGGTAAAAACATTCATCATTCTATTGTGGACGAGGGGGCCTTGACCTACATCATGTCTATGTCTTGCTGGAAGGATACTGGTTCTCCTTAACTGAGTCAGTCATCCACCACATTAAAATATTTTGATGGAAAAACATATCAGCCTTGTGGTGTTATGATTTCCTTACAAGTGGAATTAGGGGACAAGACTGTATTTATAGAAGTAGAAGTTATTTACATACCTCTTGATTATAATCTTCTACTGGGTCATACGTGGTTTTACGCCATGGTTACAGTCGTTTCGAATTATTTATGTATGGTCACCTTCCTTCATAAAGGAAGGATTGTGGTCATCAACAAATTCATATTTTTTTCCTCTCATTCCCATGTTACTGGAAGTGTCCCACTCGTAGGGAAAGCTCTACACTCTTATCATCATGTCAGGGTTGGACTGTTGTAGTACTCCTCAGTCATGGGGATCTTTTCGGTTTCTCCTCATCCTCTTCCCAGAAACTCATCTTCATTTTCCTTTATCAACATGATATCAACTTCTATTGTCAAGGATGATTCATGGATAGTACCAGAAGAAATTGACATCAATAGTTTTGGCGACAAAATGTCGCTTAGCCCTATTGAACTTGATTACAAAGCTATCTATTCGTCTTATGTGGCTTATACATTTACCTCTATTAATTGGGTCGATTGATCACTAGGTTATGGCACAGCTTCTGATCCATTCTGTCGTGTATTTTCCATGGATGAGAGCATCATGGAGATCATGATTCCAAATGACATGCCGTGGGATGATCATCACCATCTTTCCTCCTTGCAAGATTCCATTGAAGGTAATATCAATGATGTTTATCTACCCAATTTCGATGGATCCTTTATGAGTTCTGTTTTTATCCACAAATTTGATTCCGAGAAGAATATCTTGAATATAGAAGAGATGATACCTCTTGAAATTTATATCAAACCATGTGTTGTTGAAAATATACACATTGGTGCGTCTTTATCTCCATTAGATATTAAGATCTATAAAATCCTCTTTCAGGAGTTTTGTGATTTCTTTTCCTGGACCTTTGAGGAGATGCTAGGTAACGACCCAAATATAGCAGTGCATGAAATTAAAATGTATCATGTTGCTAAATCAGTCTAGAAACGCCTTCGTCTAGTCCATCCAAAAAAGGTTTTCACTATTAAGGGTGAAGTTGCAAAATTCTTTCGTGTTGGTTTCATCTATCTCGTTCGTCTCACCGATTGGGTGTCTAAAGTCATCCATGTCATGAATAAACAAGGTACTATCCGAGTATGTTTCGATTATCAGGATGTGACTTACGCTTGTCCTAAGGAAAACTACCCGACCCCATTCATCTACCAAACTATTGATGATTGTGCCAGTTGTGAAATATATTATTTTATGGATGGTTTCTATGAATATAATAAAATCAACATTCACCCATCGGATCAACCTAAGACTGCATTTATTTGTCCACGGGGTACATTTTCCTACCGAAAATGCCCATTTGGTTTGAATAATTTTGGTGCCATGTTTCAGCGGGCCATAGATTATGCTTTTCATGATATTAAACATATCGTGCAACCCTATTTGGGTGTTCTCCCTGCTCATTCTAAGAATCTGGTTGATAATTTGATGTGTTTTAGGGTGATTTTCTTACGATGTAGGTATTATAACATTTGATCAGTTGTCCCAATAACCCACTATGGCCCTTCAAGGATGTAGCCTCCTCATAGAACTCTAGGAGGCCTACCTCCCTTAGGAGCAACTGGGTGGCTGCCGTAATATGGCAAGGGTACATAAGTCTCTCCCTCTCTCGTGCCTCCCATAGGTGAATCGCGTTATACTGGTCCTGCATATGTTCTTTTTATTCCCTTTGTTCTCTTCGTTGATGTCGCTGAATGATTCACATATTAAATACATTTTTTTATTAAATGAGAAATGTATACACACACACACACACACACACACACACACACACACATATATATATTTTGAAAAAAAAAATAGTTGGTGCGCCCAAAAAAACAGTCACGCACCGGTACTGGTGCATACGTTTTTATCGTGCACCACTCTCAGTCTGCATGGAAAATCTTTGCGCACCGCAAAAAATGGAAATATTTTTTCTGTTGTGCATTGATGAAACTATCCGCCCTGGGGTAGATATTTTGTCTACGCACTGCCCAACAACAATACATGGTCAACGGTGTGGTCCTGTAAACGATTGCACCATTCACCATGTACAGGGTGGATAGTTTGGTCAGCGCACCACCCAACAGATGTACATGGTTAATAGTGCAATCCTGTAAACGACCACACCGTTGGCTATGTAATGCTGTCACGCGAGAAGTGCGCTGACCTATCTATCCCACTCGAGGCGGTTAGTTTGGTCAATGCACTGCCCTCCCGACACTAGTACATAGTCAATGGTGTGGTCGTTTAAATGACCGCAACACCATGTTATTTTTTAAATTATTCACGGTGCGTGTTTTTTCGGTACCACACTAGAACCTAGTGCGGTTTCCGTTAACACCGTTCGTGGTGCAGCCTGTAAATTTACAAGCAGCACCGCCAACAATGCGAGCTGAATGGCTCGAGCGCACCGCACATAAATATATATATACATTTTAAAAATGGTTAATTTTAAGTTTTTTTGAAAATGTGATCCGCTAAAACGTTTAGTTATTGAGGAACAATTATAATGCTTGTACATTTGTGCGTTGAGGAGGCATATTTGTTGAGGAATTGAAGAAACCAAATTGGGCCACAATTTTCAAAAATTCGAACTCCACTGTAATATTCCTACTTAGCCTAAGCTAAGAGGAATATGCAATTTTGTTTCATTTTCTGTTGCATGAATAATTGAATAAAGGAGGACATGTAAAACTCCTAAAAGAATGAATAAATCAATGCCCATATGAACATGGATAAATCTGGGTCATGTAAATAAATCACTTGCAGGTGTGAAAGGGGTTTGAGCTATGAGACTGGGTCAAACTTGACCAAATCTATAGCGCTCTCTAGATACAATGCACTTCATTAAGAGACATCGTAGTTCTAGAAGGAGGCCCCTCATGTGAAAGAAGCTAACTCATCAAGGTGGTTTAGGGTTTGCAAAGGCTTTCATCTTATAAAAGGAAGGGGAAGGCAGCAAGAAAAGGTTGTTGATTGTCTATATTTTTGAGTATCTTGTCTATTTAGACAAATACCATTCTCTGTTGTTCAGTAGAGAATTGTGTTGCTTAGCACTCAGAGTTCTTATGTAGGGATTTCACCTCTTCCATTGAGGATTCTTGGAGGAGTCTTGCTGATTTGATCCACTATCAGGCTTTGGGACAAGTGAGGTTTTGTTTGCTTTTGTAGGCTGCAGCAAGTGGAACTCTAGATTTGTTCAGATCTAGCTTGTATTGGATCCTCTTCTCAGTGAGTGTGTCTTTAACCTCCTGGAAGAGTGCATACACTGTTTGAGCTTCATATTTGTATCTTGGCATTAGGCCATCTCTGTTATTCAAGCTACAGTGTAGTTTCCCTTGAGGGATTGCGTTATTTTCAGTGGAGGTTTTGTAGGGTGTTTTGACCCCATTTTTTATGAGAGATCTCTAGTGCTGGGCTTTGCCTTTCACTTTGGTGATCCATGGATTAGCTTGCTGATCCATGTTATGTTTAGATCTGATCTATTTCAATGTAAAGTCATCTTCAGAAATTTATAAATCATTTTGCAGATCTGCAGCTTAAAACTCAGATCTACTCTTTGTAATGCATGATTTGGTCAAAATCCCAAGGGGATCTTGTAATAGAGTCTTTCTAGAGTATAGATCTGAAATAGATCTGATATTTCATCCACAGATATATTATAGATCTAAAGTGTAACATTCAGCTTCTGCAGCTCCATAAAATAACATTATTATGCCATTTTGCAGTTTATATATGTGTTGCAGCCCTCTTTTCTGAAGATTTCTTTCTCTCTTGTCTTCTGTATTCTATTGTATAATGTAAGAGAATCATTGTAATTATGATTTTCTGTTGTATATTTACAATTTGATTTCATTTTATGGCCTCCTTCTCATGCTTTGCAAGACTGTGTTATTTCTGAAGCAGTTTGTTGTGCATAGTTGCAGCCCCTCTTGTAGGGTGTTTTCCAGCTAGACTAGGTGGTGGGAGATCTGTTTACCACACCTAGTTTGATTTTTTTTTGCTCCCCTTTTGGATCTAGAATCTAGATCTACTGATCTAAGGGATCCAAGGGCTGCAAACTCATTTTTGTGCATAAATATCCCAGAAGTGCGTTATTTCAGCAGGCTTGCTGTGCAATCCCAATTTTGGGATATTACAGTGGTATCAAAGCTCCTTTCTTGGCACAGCCTGTGCTTTCATTGGAGAAACACAACCATGTTGCATTCAGAAGAAGATGAGCCTCTTACTGAGAGGGAGAAGAGGTATCAGAATAGAAGTCAAAAGAAGTTTGATTACACCACTGATGATCAAGACAAGGGTGAATCACCTGAAACTGCAAGAGATAAAGAAGGAGAAGAGTTTGCAAGAACTCTTTTGGTGGCCATGCAAGATCTTGCTAGAGAGAACAAAGAGATGAGGATGGACAGAATGAGGGAATCTCCTGGGAGATTTCATCTCGGGGAAAGCTCTGACATGTCTCACCACTGGACTGGTTAACCAGTGAACCAACCACAAGCTCCACAAGCTCCACTATGCCTACCTTCTTGGCTGTGGAGAATGAAGGACCACAAGAGAAAGCATCTCTTGAAGACTGCTTTGTGGAATATGAATCTCAAAATTAGAGATTCAGAGACCACTTGAGTTTCCAATAGTTTTTTCACCTCAAGGAAAAAAGAAGACCAAGGCAACAGTATAGAGATGGTGGGTTCTTTCGTAATCATGATAGACAACACTCTATGGGAAGATTCTTTTTGCCCAAGTTTGATGGGTCATCCACCAGTTCTGCCAAGGCATGGGTAGAAAAGATGGATATCTACTTTTAGTTGAACAAAGTCCCTGAGATTGAAGCCATCAAGATTGTAGCGCTGCACTTTGAAGGTGAAGCACACAATTGGTGGTTCCATAGGTTGTCTACATTGGGCCATGCCAATGTGAATTCCTACTCTGAATTCACTAGAAGACAGGTGGAGAGGTTTGACAGAAAGGATCCAGAAGCACCTTTCATGAGCCTTGCAAATTTAAAGCAATCAGGAAATGCAGAAACTTATATCTCTGAGTTTCTAAGATTATCTATTATGGTTCCTGATCTGTCTGCGGCAAGGAGGGTGTACATGTTCATCGATGGCTAGGATGAACCTTTGCATGGGTTGGTTAAGTCTACCAAGCCCATCACTTTGCATGATGCCATTGAGAGGGCTAGAGACCTCCAAGATGCCTTACCAAAAGCAAAGGCAACTTTCCAGAGCAAGGCCCCTCACCTTTCTAAAGGGAAGGAAGAAAAAGATGCTCCTTCCAAGGAGAGATCATTCAAGAAGCCTCTTGATATTAAACTCAGGAGGGAGCTGAGAAAGAAGAGACTATGTTTCACTTGCCAAGAGTCATGGGCACCTGGACATAGATGTGCTGCTAGGAAAGCACACTATATAGAATTCTTCTCAGATTTTGAGGAGGAGGATGAAGATGATGAACCAAGGAGGGGTCACAACGCTAATAGTGTTGAGGGGGATCCAACACTATCTGGGGATGGGGATGGAGCCTTTGCTCCAATAGGTGGAAATATTGCATCTTTGAGAGGAGTGCCTAAGTACTTGACCCTAAGAGTACAAGGTTCAATCATGAATCAGAGGGTATCTGTACTGATTGACAGTGGGGCAACCCACAACTTTATTGATTCTCATCTTGTGAAGAGGAGAGAAATCCCCATTGATACTTTTGAGGGATTCTCTGTTTTGATCCCAGGAGATAAGACAATGCAATGCATGCAATATGTCCCATCACTCTCAGTCACTATGGGGTCCTACACTTTGGTGGATCACTTTTTTGTAGTTGACATACCAGACACCAATATCATTTTGGGTGTCCAATGGTTGATTACATTGGGGAAAGTAACCACTGATTGGAAATATTTGCAGATGGAGTGGGTGGAAATGAAGAGTGGTAAACCCCAAATTATCCAAGGCATGCATACTTATCCCTCACCTAGCACTTCCACACAAACAATAGAGATGGATTTGTGCAATGGAAGCAAGGATCTCATAGTCCCTTCTCTTATGCTCATGATAATTCTGCAAGGGACATTCCTATCTAGTGGCAAACCACTTGGGAGGCCACCAGATTCAGATCTTGTGGGGGAGGCCTCACAAAATGCTACTACAAAGCTAGATCCAGGAGGGATTGGAACAATGGGAGACCAAGCTACAACGTTGGAGGGCTTGGAACAGCTCAAGAGTGAGGGGAATCTTCTTCCTGCATCACTATCACCCTCTCTCTTTCCTATATCTGTGCTATGGGAGGAGAAGAATGGGAGGAACAGCCTTCCAACACACAACTTTGGCATGAGGGATGTCAGGGAAGAGATCAACAACATGACAGACACTTCCATGGATGTATCATTAGCGTTGTCATTGTTGAACAATGTGGATCTGTATTGGAAATCTCAGCTTCTTGTAGAGTATTCGAAAGATCTCCACACAGGTATGATACTAGATTACATGCAGCAAGAAGAGGGCTACTTAGTCCAAGGGGGAGTCATCTATCATCATGGTAGGGTCTTCTTTGCTAGAGCTCCCAAGCTCAAGCAGAAGATACTAAAAGGGGCACATAAAGAATTCTTTCTCAGCCATATGCATTCAATGAAAATCTATACCCTGATCATGAGGAGCTTTGATTGGGAAGCCTTGAGAGAGGAACTACATCAACACTTTCAAGAATGCATGAGCTATGAGGAGTTGGGACAGCCAATCGACTCTATGCAAGAGTCATTTCAGCCATTCCTTCCTTCTTGCGAGAGGAGGGGAATTCCCATGCACAACTCCATGTGTATGAGGAACTTTGATGGTGAAAGATCTGACCATGTAGAGCAAGATTTATCTTTTGATTTGTCATATTATTTTACCATGTTTTTGCGGGATATGACTCCTAAAGGGAGTGAGAGATCATGTGGATCTCATGACTTTTGGTGGGCCAATAGAAATTTTAAACTTGGCCACTCCCTTGTTGTGCAAAGGGAGATTCCTTTTCATGATGGGTGCTTCCCAAAGGCACCAAACATATCTGATATCTTCAGCTATGTTGAGATGACTTATGCAAAAAATGTGTGGTGGGAATGCCACTTGCCACACCTTGATCTAATGCAAGCAGGAGATGCACTACGCTGGCATCACATGTGGGACTTTGACCCACCTCTTCAAGGTCAAGTTTTTGTTTGCATATATGTAGTTTTGCTCCCATACTTGGATGATATAGTTGTACTGTTTATGGGATTGTATGGAGGAAGTATGGGCAGTTTGTATGTACCACATGGATTGGAACTTCTTCCTGTACCTCATGCTACATGTTTTATATGGAGCATTGCTCCAGCCATGTTTATTTCTATTGAATTTTTCACTCTTGGTGGGATGGGCTATGCACATCTTATGTTGACCTCGGAGGAACAGTTCTTGATGTATTGGCTTGATGATCACTTGGCTTATGATGAGGAATTGATCATTGATGATGTCATCAATGAAGGAGGGGAAGTACTATAGCTCTCACCCTATCAGTTGCTTGAGGACAAGCAACATTTTGGAGGGGAGGACTGTAATATTCCTACTTAGCCTAAGCTAAGAGGAATATGCAATTTTGTTTCATTTTATGTTGCATGAATAATTGAATAAAGGAGGAAATGTAAAACTCCTAAAAGAATGAATAAATCAATGCCCATATGAACATGGATAAATCTGGGCCATGTAAATAAATTACTTGCAGGTGTGAAAGGGGTTTGAGCTATGAGACTGGGTCAACCTTGACCAAATCTACAGCGCTGTCTAGATACAATGCACTTCATGAAGGGACAATGCAGTTCTAGAAGGAGGCCCCTCATGTGAAAGGAGCTAACTCATCAAGGTGGTTTAGGGTTTGCAAAGGCTTTCATCTTATAAAAGGAAGGGGAAGGCAGCAAGAGAAGGTTTTTGATTTTCTATATTTCTGAGTATCTTGTCTGTTTAGACAAATACCATTCTCTGCTGTTCAGTAGAGAATTGTGCTGCTTAGCACTTGGAGTTCCTATGCAGGGATTTCACGTCTTCCCTTGAGGATTCTTGGAGGAGTCTTGTTGATTTGATCCACTATCAGGCTTTGGGCCAAGCTCTACTTCCAACTGCAACGCAAATCCAGTGAGGGTTTGTTTACTTTTGTAGGCTGCAGCAAGTGGAACTCTAGATCTGTTCAGATCTAGCTTGTATTGGAGCTTCTTCTCAGTGAGTGTGTCTTTTAACCTCCTGGAAGAGTGCATCCACTGTTTGAGCTTCAGATTTGTATCTTGGCATCAGGCCATCTCTGTTATTCAAGCTACAGTGCAGTTTCCCTTGAGGGACTGCGTTATTTTCACTGGAGGTTTTACAAGGTGTTTTGACCCCATTTTTGATGAGAGATCTATAGTGCTGGGCTTTGCCTTTCACTTTGGTAATCCATGGATTATCTTGTTGATCCATGTTATGTTTAGATCTAATCTATTTTAATGTAAATTCATCTTCAGAAATTTCTGAATCATTTTGCAGATCTGCAACTTAAAACTCATATCTACTCTTTGTAATGCATGATTTGGTCAAAACCCCAAGGGGATCTTGTAATAGAGTCTTTCTAGAGTATAGATCTGAAATAGATCTGATATTTAATCCACAGATCTGTTCTAGATCTAAAGTGTAACATTCAGCTGTTGCAGCTCCATAAAATAACGTTGTTAAGCCATTTTGCAGTTTATATATGTGTTGCAGCCCTCTTTTCTGAAGATTTCTTTCTCTCTTGTCTTCTGTATTCTACTGTATAATGTAAGAGCATCATTGTAATTCTGATTTTCTGCTATATATTCACAATTTGATCTCATTTAATGGCCTCCTACTCATGCTTTCCAAGACTGCATTATTTCTGAAGCAGTTTGTTGTGCATAGCTGCAACCCCTCTTGTAGGGTGTTTTTTAGCTAGACTAGGTGGTAGGAGATCTGTTTACCACACCTAGTTTGATTTGTTTTTACTCCCCCTTTGGGTCTAGACTCCAAATCTGCTGATCTAAGGGATCCAAGGGCTGCAAACTCAATTCTGTGCGTAAATCTCCCAAAAGTGCGTTATTTCAGTAGGCTTGCTGTGCAATCCCAATTTTGGGATATTACATCCACAAGGTGGGCAATGGACGACAAAAATGCATGAAATGGGAGCACCAATGGCAGGGCACCTCACACAAGACAAAATCACACCAATTCTTGAGAAGAATGAAACATTGAAGAAGTAAAAATGACATTTTGAAGGACAGTAATTTTTTTTATTTAACCCTGTTTCGGTGCGTTGTTTTTTGAGGCGCACCGAGCGGTATTATTGATGGCGCATCACATGTAGAGCACCAGTGAGCTATATTACTTAGAAACACAATGCGAGTTTTTACGAAGAGCACGGTGTCTCGGTGTGCTAGTTTTTAGTATGCATCGGTGCATTTATAGTAAAACTCACCAGTGCAGTTTATGATGAGAAACACATTGCAAATACAATACCGGAAAAAACCTCGACTCACCAACCTCCTCTAGAGACCTCTGCTAAAAATGGATATCTGGGCTATTTTTATAAGGGGTTCCTAAAAAAAATCCGCTAGAGGGACTTTTTCCTGTAGTGGAAGGAGGTTTCTGAGTTTGGCTAGGTTTTGGCCAGCTGGATGCTTTAGTATGTATTTTCATTGACATCTGAACTTCTATTGACTTTTACTGGGAGGTCCACTTGACAATTTTCTGTTTTCATTTTTGTTTCCAGCAGCCCTCATATTCTTGTTGTTCAAAATTATTTTTTGCCACTTTTTACTTGTCCAACCTTTAGTACCTTCACCTTACTGCTTCATTTTATGGTAGTAGATTCAAGCCTTTCGAATGGGTTCATCCATTGTTTTAGGGTTATCAAATTCCAACCTTTCTTTCATAAAAGCAGGTAAATTGTTGATAAATCACTGTACCTTGGCCTTTTCTTCACGGATATGAGGAACATATCTTAGCAGGGAAGTAAACTTGGTTATAAACTTATCCATAGTCTACTTCCCAAGATTCAATTCATGAAGCTCTTTTTCTTTCTCATCATAGAATCGCTCAGTCAGATATTTGTATTTGAAATGTTTCTTAAATTCTTCCCAGGTAACTTCTTGTTCTTCAATCCCTCGAACCATTTTAATTTCTTCCCATCCTAAGGTGGCTTTACCTTGTACTTGACACACTACAAGTATTGCCTTCAAGTTATCATCATACTCATATATTTGAAAATATTTTCTCATATTGATCAAGATTGCCTCAACCACCTCTTCCATATCCCATCAAACATCGAGGGTTTGATTTTCTTAAACTTCCCTTGCAATTTAATCTTATATTTCTTGGCTCTCTTCTAGCAATAAAAATTATCAGATTCTTCTTCGTTACCAACTTGTCCTCCTTCGAATTATGGATTATCCTCTTGTTGTCTATGCACCTCCTCCCCATTTTCTTCATCCCGATTCTAGTGCTAGTTTCTCTTATATTTCCTATATAAAAGGCTTTTCATTATATTTTCTTGATCGAACCACATCCTTTCATTATCAACCCTTAATTTCCTCATTCCTGCATGTAATTGTTGGATAGTTTCTGTTAACATAGCATTTGTATTTTTATTTTCCCCACCCAATTGAACCCACATTTCAGGGTTGGCCTCCTAAAAATGCATAGGACTGACTCCTCTGAAATAAAAATTCTTGGTACATTGAGGTCCATACACTGCATAAACAAAATAATATCATTGCTCATTTATTTATTTTATTTCACCATAACCCATACCATTTATTTTTCCATTGTAACTACAGTTATAACCCTAACTTAAGATCTACCGCCCATCGAGCATGGATCATTGATTTGAATCTCTGGTTAAGGAGATTGTGGTTAATGACTATTACCATAGCATACACACGGTGGAAACGAACTAGAGGTACCATTTTTCCAGCTACCCTGCATTAAGAACCTTCTATGTCATCAACGACTAACACCTGGGAATTTGTGGACAGACTATCTCACGACTCTTCATCCACTTGTGTCAAGCATTCATTGGTGGGTTAGGGTAACCACCAAGCTTTTTTCCGCTTCCCTTCAGTCATTTGGGTTTCCACCTTGGGTAGGGGTTTTTCTCTATCAAAACCTAATGTTAGAGAACTGAATATCACCCTTGCAGAGATTTGATATGATTTATATACGATTTTCCTTGTTTTTTTCTTTCTTGTAATCACCTCCTTGCTAATTTCCTTCACTTGGCCAAGACAAGATAGCCACATCTTGGTGCCTACAATGGGATAATGGTTTGGCACTTTTCACCCAGTCTTAAAGATAAGTTATTAAGGTTATTTTTATAGTTTCTTTTCCCATTTATCTCTATATTTTTCTAATACTACAACACTGCTTGTCTCAGTTGCAGGTATGCCTTTGAATGTTTCATAAATCACTCAAGGTAAGAGTTTGAGAGTTATTGAGTATTTCTTGTAATGTTAATGTTTCTTACATAGGTTTAGTTTGGTTCTCTCATTACTGTGATTTTTTTTTTTTCTCTGCACAATATTGGAGATAAGGGGTTTGGCTCTGGTTCCTAGAACTTACCTAGCTTAGTTGGATATATTGTTTCACATTTTCACATGGCCACTATGCTTGAAAATATCCATGTTCTTATCATGATACTTCTTTTCGAGGTTTATAGATGTTTAGGAGATAAACTTACTAAAACCGAGTTTGATTTCTTTTGTTATTGTGAAATAAGCCAATTTTAAGGAGGTCATCAAGATAACTGTATTATTTCTGAGCCATTGATGGCAAATTTTCTACTACATTTACTGTGTAATTTTGGGTATCAACGTGAAGTTTTTCTTTGTACAATTCGAATGTTATAAGTAAAGACTATGTACTTTGGATAATTACACTTGTTGATTTTTAATCATGGATTCCTAGATATTTCTTGTTAATGCAGAGTTTTGAGTTTACTTTCATAAATATTGTTCTTATGGCGAACTCATGTTTCCGGTTAATTTTCTCAGTTTGTATTTAAGAGGGACCTCTTCATCCTACGTGGTTTTATTTGACATGCAAGGTGCAAGAATGCTTAGTTTATCTTTGTTCTTATTTCAGTTCAACAAACTGTATAAACATAATATGCAGTCTTGACATTATGACATCCCAGTAAGGTTCACTATGTTTTTCCCTTGAGAGACCCCTTTTCCTCTAAGTTTTTTTCTCTCAACTTGATTTTGGTACAGGGGTGGTATCAAACCCTGGTTCTCCTAAATTTTTTAGTTCTCTTTTCCTTTGGCAGTCATCTCACAAAACTGTTCCTCAGGATGTTTAGGATTTACTGGCAGCGAAGAAAAAATATAGAATGATGTCGTCTCTCTTAGGTTTAGGGTTTGAATACTTGGTCATTAAAGTCCCTGCTCAGTTTTATTCAGAAGCCCTTCGTTCAGGTTGATTTTTAAAAAGATTTCTCTTCACCGTCTTTGAGTGGCTAAAGTTCCCTCAGAGATCATTGGTGAGGTTCATAATTCGCTTCCCTTGGTCGTTAACAAGGTCAAGAAAATGTTATGGGTTGCCCTGTAACCCCATACGAGTCTACACAAATTCCTACAATTCTCTTTGGGTTATGAATAATCCCTATCGAAATTTACAATAGAAATTCATACAATAAGTTTACCATTTTCTTGTAATTTACTTCTTCAAAAAGTAACTATGCAAGATAAGTCCACACAAACACGTTTTCAGTCTGCAAATTATAATAACTAGTTAAGTTGGAAATTTCTCATAACTACTCCAGTTTGCAAATTATCATAACAATAAATAGTTTTTTTCCCTTACAGAAAATATACCCCTTTCTTTTCATTTTTTTACTCTTTAAAAGAGAATTTCCAAAACTCTGTGTTGGGGTTCCCATGTTTTGGCCAGGTTGACAAAGACCAAAAGATGAGACAACATAGAACCACTTTCAGACCTCAGGATCTAGCCCTCCTAGGTCCAAAGAGCGATCTCTCTATGAAGTCAAAGGATGTGTCTTTGAGGCTTGAGTATAAGGTTTTAGGCTAGTTATAGGTTCGAGGTTGTTGGTTTGATTGTTTGTGCTTGGTTGGAGGGAATTAGGAAAAGAAGGTCCAATATAAGACAAGGATGCGCAAAGAGGAAGCTTGGGCAGAGGCATATAACTCAAAGAACATTAAAGCCATTGGGCTATGGAGTCAAGAAAGGATTTAATTGTAGTCAATGTGCAAGCTTTCAATTGGGCTAGTCATCTAAATCATCTGGATCTTAGAAATGATAGTTGGAATGGAACATTAAGGATAGAAAGTGAGAGGAAAAGGACCAACCAACTCTGTCTATAGATTAGGCCAGAGGTCATTTAACTCCAGACCTGCTTGGACAGAATTAGAGGCAATTACGAGGGATCTTAGAAAGGCTAGCTGGTCGAGCAAAGATCCTAGTGGACAGGGCTAACACTAATCCCCAGTGTTCCCAAAACTTCCAGCTAGATCTTACCAAGAACATCTAAACATGGAATCCATAAATTCATACATCAAAGAGTAGGCAATATCATCCACTACACTGGTTAAATCAATAGAAATCGACATTCAGATACACATGTAAGCAGAAATAATAAAGGCTGGGAGAGCAGCAACATAAGGTACCTATCAAGGGTAAATCTTATGCCAAACTTCTGATGCAAGCCTGAAGAAACATAATGAAATGAGAGCAAGTCAATCACAAATACAGAGAAAGAGAAACATCACCAGCTGCTTTAGATTAGGATCCAAAGAAACATGCTTGTCATATTAAAAACAACGCCAATCAGGTACATCATAGCCCATAGCTCGAACATTTAGTCTGAATACATCATATCTCCACCTATCTTACAATATACACAGAGAACTTGTCTCAAGAGGAAAATACTTGTGTTCCACTGATTTATCAACAACAACCATTACAATGTTTTCTTCTATGCTTTATAGTGGAGAATGAGCCTGAGCTCGATTGAAGGAGTAGGTGAAGATTAAATGCATCATTAAACATAACAATGAATGCAGGGCCGAAACCCATTCTTCTTGACATGCTGTATATTTAATCTCTGTCACCTTTCTTGTGGAAGAATGATCTGCTTTGGATATGATCTTTGACACTTTGGCTTGTCGTACTGCACGTGATTTGAACAGAAATGAAACAAACTGCTAGGAAGGTCTCTCTCATAAATGCCTGACTATTTTTCGGACTGTAGTTAGGGTGGAATTTCCTTCTGGGATGTTATGTATAATAAAAGTCGTATGGGCATCCTGTACTTTGATAAAGAGAAACATTCTGCTGACAAAAACCCTGATATTACCTTTTGCCTGCGCTCAGGATCCTTTGTTCGATCCTCAGGGTCTGTAATCTGTTGCTTTGCCTTTGAACACATTGATCTAGGGCCCCAGATCTTCATTAACATGCCCTAATCTCTTTTGATTGTACCGAACGACTCCGCCTTCTCATTTTGCTTCTGACAGTGGTAGCTCGGGATTTTAATAGCGCTGAAAGATTTTCACTGACCTCGAACCCTGTTCTTTGAATAAACGACCTGTCTTCGCCTTTCTGGGCCTTCTTCATTAAATGTACCAAGGTACAAAGCTTTCCTGCATCTCTTGGCCGCTACATAGGAAACTGGGCGATCATGGCGGCCATTTCTTTCAAATATCCCTGCAAAAGCACGAAGACTGTGAAGAGAACCATGGATATGAATGACTGAGGTGGCGGGTGATGTAGATGGGAGAAATGGGCGTGCAATCAGTGACATGGCGGACAAACACGCAGAAAAACGGTGAAAAATGGTTCGGGTAGGGTGTGCAGACGTTGCAGAATGAAAAATGCATGAGAAACACATAAAATAAACCGGCTTTATGTAATGGACTGGGGAGAAGTATGGCTGGAACACGTGGTGCTGACGTGGCGGGACGGGGTGACGCGAAGGTCCCGGGGCGACGAAAAAGGTCAAACATGGACAGACGGATTTGGACCGTTGATCGTGGATAGATCAACGGCGGAGGATGTTGGAAGGTGGGACCGCAGGTACGATGGACCGGGCTAAAAGGCGTGCAGTTTCAGAAGATGACAGCCGTTGGATGGAGGGACCAGGATCGGATGGTCTGCATGGATTCCGCTACCCGACCACCGACTGAACGTTAATGTGTGAAAAGAAACCGGTTTTGCTGCCGTACCAAAGACGCGTGGCCATCGCTGAATGGGATCGCCGGGCCTCCGGGGAAAACTGCCAACTCGCGAAGGGTGGTGCGGAGAATACCGGCTGATTTGGGCCAGCGTGCGAGAACGGGGTGGGGACCACCATTTCGGGCGCTCTCCGTGCCGCTAGATCCGGCTTTCGATCGGACGACGGAGATTCATCGATTCACAATTATGTAGAAAACCCAAAAATGTGTGCTTCCAAAGGTTTTTGAATGATTTACTGGCGCGGAAATGGTTTGAGAGGATTTAAGCGCCCGGAGGATTAAGAGATGGTCACGGCACTTGGTCTCATCGGGAGGGGAAGGAACGGGGGCTGATGTAAAAGGGGCTTAGGCCTTATTATGTGATTTTTGCACATTTTAGAGCATTTTTAGGCCCAAGGGGAGGAACGATGGGGAAATGAAGGGTAGGGAAGGCCAAAACAGGGGAAAAACAGGATTCAGAGAGGATTTCGAGGAATTTAGGCATGGGAAAGGGGGGAATTTTGACAAAGGAAAACAGAGGCTGAAAAGGGGAAGTTTGCAGGGTATAAGGATAAAAGGCCCTTTTGAGGAAGGGATCAGCAGAGAGGGTGTACATTTTAGGCATAGCACAGAGAGACTCCAAGGAGGGTGAATTTTCAGGGGAAAGGCATTCCTTGGAGGCTCCAGAACAATTCTAGCCCCCAACTTGCTAGTCAAGAATTTCATAGGGGGGCTAACAGTGGCTCCACATGGGGATGGCTTCTCTTTGGAGGAGTCAAGAAACCAGATATGATCTTTGGAGTAGGCCAGATGCTTGCTGTCATAAGCCATCTTTCTTCTTCAATTCCAGCTGCCACCAACATGATATAAACATCATCAAAAACATTTTCCCAACCAATCTACCTACCCAAACTACAGTTCTACAAATTTCCCTTGGGTGCACTTAAACTAGCAGACCCTTCACATTTTATTCTGCCAAAAAGAAAACAAACCTATTCTAATTCTACCCTTATTGCTCCATGAGGCCAGATTAGACTGTTGACCTCATCCATTTCTCCACCTAATCTACTACCTGTTGGGATTAAACTGTCCAACAGGTTTCTTCACCTACATTCTAAGACAGGAAATTTAAACATAGCCAAGCTAGGATTAGACTGTCTGACTTGCTGGAATGAGACTTGTAGGAAACAAAACTGAGAAGGTGTGGAATTTTTCAATTGTGAAATATTCTCCTCTCTTGCTTGTGACTCAAGTTTTGAGCATATTTGAGTCACTTCTTTCTTTTCCTCAGCTCTGGTTTTGGGCATATTAGAGCTGATTTCTCTTTCACTGCTGATCCAGATTTTGAGCATATTAGGATCAGCGATTCTGCTTCCTTTTGGCTCAGATTTTGATCATGTTTGAGCCTATTCCTTTACATTTTAGAGGTTCATGTTTTGAGCATGTCTGAACCTCCATCTTTCATTCTGTTTTTTGGAACATTTTCAGTTTTTTTCTGAAAATAAAGGTTACAATGGTATGTACAATGAAAGTGAAACTGGAAATGAAAAATTAGCAGAAATAGCGTTTGAACATCCTGCCATTGACAGGACCCCCAAACAGCTCTGTACCATCAAGTTCTTGCAAGAAAAATGCATTAGGACCCACAGTGGCCTGGATTATATATGGACCCTGCCACAAGCTGTCGAATTTGCCATGTTTGCCTTTGTCCTCCCTTCTCGAATCCCATTTCAGAACTTTGTCTCCAACCTTGAAATCTAAAGCTTTGGTTCTTTTGTCAAACTATCTCTTTATGCCTTCCTGTACTCTGATAGCTCTGCTATAAACCTGCTCTCTTGTTTGCTGCAGATGGATTGTTTCATTGATCCTCCTTACCATACTGTTTTCTTCTGATTGGATCTCTTGTACAAGCTTGATCACTGGAACTCCAAGACTAGTAGGAAAAACTGCGTCAGTCCCATAAACCAGCTGGAAAGGTGACATGCCAATAGATTTTTTTGTGGTGAGCCTGTCTGCCCACAAGGCATGTATCAACTTTTTATGCCATGACCTTTTGTTTTCTTCCAGCAGCTTCTTAATGATTGTAACCAGGATTTTATTTGATGTTTCAGCTAAACCATTACCCTGGGGGTAATAGGCAGTTGAATGTCCAAGTGCTATTCCGTACCTGTGGCAGAAATCAATCATTCTTTTGGATCCAAAAGCAGCAGCATTGTCAGTGATTATTTTCCTTGGACAACCAAACCGAGATAGGATGAAGTCTTCTAGGAACCTAATGATGACAGAATCAGTGGAATTCCTAGTGGGTATAGCTTCTATCCATTTCGTGAAGTAATCAGTGGTTGTTAAAATCCATTTATGCTGTCTGAAGGAGGCAGGATAAATTTCTCCTATAAAGTCTAGGCCCCATTGCATGAAGGGACCTTCTATGGTGATCGGTTGCAGAGGGAGGGGAAGGAGTTTTCTTTTGCCCTCAAAGATCTGACATTTATGGCAGGCAAGAATCGTTTTATGGACATCACTAAAGAGTGTAGGCCAATAGTAACCAACCCTGAGTATCTTATTTGCAGTGGTTTTCCAACTCAGGTGGCCCCCACACTCCCCAGCATGGAATTCTTGTTTAATTCTTTCAGCTTCAGTTTCAGACAAACATTTCAGCAAAAGGCCATTTGGATTTTTCCAATATAGACTCTCATTCATAATGCAGTAATTTCTAGCTCTGAGTTTTACGAATCTAGCCTTTGTTCTGGGTAGTTCTGGAGGTGCATTGAGGTTAGTGAGCACATAAATGATATCAGTATACCAAGGAGAGTTCTGAAACTGCTCCTCAACAGTTTGATGGGGCAATCCTTCCTGCTCATCAGAGGCATTCATCATGTTAATGTCAAGGGCCTGCAAGTTTGATTCAGCCATTAATTGTGCCAGGCCTTGACCTTTGATCAGCTTGGTGGGTTTTATTTCAAGGTCGTATTCCAAGATGGTAGCAATCCATTTGCCCCTTTTCCCATCAGGGTCTTGGGACAAGATATCCTTAACCACTATATTTGGCACATAGGCAATGGTGTGAGAATGCAGAATGTACACCCTAAAGTCCTTTAAGGCCTTAATCAGAGCATAGGCCTGCTTTTCCATGATGTTGTACTTTAAGGGTGCATTTCTTAAGGCTTTACTGAAGAAGGCTATAGGCTGTTCATTACCTTCCGAATTTTTCTGCAGCAAAACTGCAGCTATTGTGTGTTGCGAAGCAAATGAAAAGATCAGAAAATCCTTTGAGAAGTCAGGGCTGATAAGCACAGGGGCCTGGGTGAGCGCAAGTTTTACTGACTCAAAATATTTCTTGGCTTCAACAGTCCACTTAATTCCTGCATCCTTCTTTAGCATTTCAGTCATTTTTCTAAGATGTTCAGCAAGGTTGGGGATAAATCTTCTAAGGAAATTGATCTTCCCAATGAAGGACTATAGCTCCTTGATGTTTCTTGGATGTGTAATTTGAAGTATTTCCTCAACTCTCTGGGGGTCTATCCTAATTCCTTTCTCAGATATAATGTGGCCCAGAAGTTTACCTTCTTGCAGCCCAAAAACAGTTTTCTTGGGGTTTAGGGACAGACCGTACCTTCTACATTTTTCAAAAACTTTTCTCAGATGTTTCAGATGTTCTTCTTCAGTTTTAGAAAAGATAGTCAAGTCATCCAAGTAGATAACTATAAAGTGTCCAATCTCCTCTGAGAAAGCTATGTCCATCGCTCTCTGGAAGGTAGCTCCAGCATTCATCAATCCAAAGGGCATTTTCACATACATGAAGGTGCCCCATGGAGTGGTAAAAGCTGTTTTGAGTTGATCTTCTGGGAGTACCAGAACTTGGTTGTATCCTGAAAAAACATCAAGCAGGGAGATCCTTTTAGAACCTACTACCTTCTGTAGGATATGTTCCATTCTGGGCAAGGGGTAGTTGTCTTTCAGGGAGGCTCTATTCAGGTTTCTGAAGTCTATACATAGTCTGATCTCCCCTGTCTTCTTCCTTACAGCCACTAAGTTTGACACCCAATCAGAAAACCTCACAGGGACTATTATGCCTGCTTCATACATCTTTTTAATTTCTTTTTCTACTGCAGGCAATTGTTTTGGGTTGATTCTTCGAAGTTTTTGTCTGAAAGGCTTCTGATTTTCTTTTAGTGGTATTTTGTGTTGTATGATGTTGGTGTCATAGGCCTTTAAGTCTTCATAACTCCATGCAAACACATCAATGAATTCCTTAAACAAGTCAATGTATTTTTCCTTCATGTCTGCAGGTACAGACTTAGCCAGTTTTATCATTTTGGGCTTATCTTCAATGCCTATTTTGCATTCTTCTATATCTGATTCTGCATGTTCAATTGTGGGTTTTTTTGCTACGTCATCAAAGTCAAAAAGGTCTTCTAAGGGTGCCAGGCCTCTGGGTATGTTCTTATCTTTGGCTTGCAACACTTCAACCTCTTCATTTTCTGCGTTTTCACTATTTTCGTTAAAATTTCCCGTTTTATCAGAAAAAAAGATTTATTTCTATGATACAGGGTGTTTCTTGTTCATCTGGGGGATCCTCGATTGGGCAGTTGTCATCAGAAATTGAGTCTGAATTAGAAAATTCAAACTCATTTCTGCCCACTAGGAAATCTTCGATCTGTTTGTCTCCTTCAAAGACCTACCAATATTTTTCATTGTCTGGCACTGCAGGCCTGTATTTGGTCTGAATGATAATTTTTTGGTCAGCTGGGGCTTTAGGATACGAGCTAGCTAGACATGCTAGTCCATTTGCAATTGCATTTTGGCCCCTGGGAACAAACACTAATTCATATTCAACAAACGTTTTCAGCAAATATAGAGTGTCATTCCTGTACGCTTTAAGCCTGGGGTGCTTTGCTGAATACTCACCATTCACCTGCTTGATAACTAACTCTGCGTCTCCTTTCACGGCTATCCTATGGGCTCCTAGCTTTTTCAACAAATTCAGACCTAGGATGAGAGCTTCGTATTCTGCAATATTGTTTGTGCATTTGAAATGTAGATTGACAACGTGGCTCTCTGCGTGATCGTTTTCAGTGTTACGCAGCCACACTCCTGCTCTAGCATTCTGCCTAGTACAAGACCCATCAAAGTTCATTTCCCATAGGGGTTCCTTGTTTGATTCGTTTTCATCCCCTCCCCTACAGCTGGATTCGTCATTATATTGAGTTGTGAGACTTGTGCTAGGAGGGAGGTCATTTTGGTCATGGAGATCAGGGAGGCGGCTAAGTTGTTGTTTTTGTTCTGTTCCTGTTTCATTTAGAGTAATATTTTCAGCGGTCTGCCCATGGTCTTCCTCTTTGTATTCTTCTAGGGTAGCCATTATGTTGAAGTCCATGGGCTGTATGTTACTGTTCTCTGGGACTGATTCTTCTGAGAATTTTTCATTGTAAAGGATGAAAGAATCTAAGTCTGTGTGCACAGAATACAATGGTGAATTTTTAGGTTTCTTGGGGCTATTGACTAGGAATTTCATTTGGGATTCTCTATACAGTCTTCTAAGTTGGCCAAATATAGGGATAGTGGCATATGAGCCATCCATCTGCATTGTTCCCTGCAGTTTGGCTCCCCATGATCTTGACAACAGCATGCCATACTTTGGTGGTACATCTACCACCACAACATCCATGACCATACACTTGGCAGGAATCTGGGTTAAACTCACACACAAGTCTTTGATTAGGCCTAGGCATTTTACTCTACAAGAGTCAAATGAGTATAAGTCTTTGTAAGGTCTGGTGATTTCTAGGCCTAGCCTCTCCATCACTACCTTAGGCATTAAGTTGTGTGATGCTCTAGAATCATGCATGGCATTGTGGAGTATTTTGTCATGAACGTTGAGACTGATATAAAAAGGTGGAACTACCCCTTCCTGAAATTTCCCTTCAATTTTTGGACCGAAGAGCAGGGCAGGTTGATCATCATTCAAATTTACAGAATCATTCATTTCTCCTAGATTCAATGCTTTCAAAATTTGGCCTTTATATACATCCTGAGTGGCTAGCTCAGATAATGGTACAGAGATTTTGATTTTTGCAATCTCACTCTCTAAATTGAAAGCGGACTGCGTCTTGGAAACACTAGGCTCTGTTTTATTTGCCACTGTTTTGGCGGCTGAATCGGCTTGCTGATTCCCATTATGTACATGTGTGTGAACAGTTTTATCAGGAGTACTAACTGAAGTGCTAGCACTGCTGGTTGGTTGGCTTTGTTTTTCATTGTCTTGTTTGTCCTTCTCCTTATGTTTACCAGAACTTTCAGTTGTTGTCTTGTTATTTACAGGGGCTGCTTTGGAAATTTTATCAGGTCTTTTCTTGATGGTTACTTCAGGAGTTTTGTTTTTGGAAGTGTCTTAGCATTTTTTACTCCTGAGTTCATATTGTTCCCTGACCTGAAGCATGGCATCTTCAAATCCTAATCTGTAATTCTCAGTTTCTAGCCATTCCTCATCCCAATATGGAGGCGAGGGTTGATTTTCTGCTAAGTCACAGTTGAGGACTGAGTCCTCTGCTTCAAACATGTTTATCGTATTCCCTTCAGCTTCTTCGATGATTCCCTCGTCTTCATCTAAATTTTTTTCTTGAAATGGGGGAATAATTTGTTGATCTGACTCTCTTTGTCTGTTGGGAGCAGCATTTTTTCTTCTCATATTTTGGCTCTGGTTTCTGTTTTGGTTGTTGTTTTGGAAAACCATTCTCTTTATCATTTGTTGTAATTCTTCCATGTTTTTGGATAGTCTATCGTATTTGGGATCGGATGTGGAAGCTACGTTGTCATCCCTATATGTTACCCTCTTTTCGGCTTTTAATCTTGCCCTTTTTTCCATTAAGTTTGCTTCTATGGTTATGGCTCCGTTCTGCATGTCTTCCAAGGTGGTGTACTCTTTATCTCTAAGCTCATAGGCCATGTCAGCATCAAATCCATCAGGATATTTTGCTAGGGCCATTCCTTGTGGAGGTTTCATGTGTGGAGGGAGAGCATTATAAATGCTGTTGAATCTAGTGGTGTAATCATGAACACTCTCTCCTACGTTCCTTTTAAGGGACATGTATTCAGCTAGGAGCTGGCGAGGGTTTGCTCTAACCTCCCACTTGTTTATGAAAGTCTGGTATAATGCAGGGAGATCTTGAATGCTGCCAGGAGGCAATCCTTTAAACCATTTCTTCACCTCACCCCCTAAGCTTTGGGCAAAGATCCTCATTTTGATTGTTTCATCATCAATTTCCATATAATCAAAAGAGTCCTCCATTTTATCCACATGTTGCTGTGCTGTTATGGACTCTTTAGCGGTGAAGTGTGGGATTTTTTACTGATAATCATTTGGTAAGGGTAGCAGGGGCTGGGGTAAAACTAAAGGAGCGTACCAAGCTGCCATATTGATATTCTGGTGAGGTATAGGGTTAGCTTGAGCAGTTGGTATTTGGATGACAGGGATGGTAGGACCAGCAGAAGTCTGTTGAGCTGATCTAGGGTGAGAGAACCCCAAGTTTTGAAGGAAGTGAAAGTCAGGTGGTGTGGAAGGAGGGGTTCCTTTGTCCCTAGTATTTGGCTGGTATGAAACGCTGAGTGACCTAGTTCTAGGTAATCTGTTTTGAAGGTCTAGGTCGAAGAAAGGGTCTAATAGAGCTGTAAGATCTTCTGGTGCAGAATTAGCTCTAAGAATGTGACTGGAAATAGTTGGTCTACTCAGTGTGAGAGCTCTTCTGAGCATACTCTCTGGATTTTCAACTATTTCCGGTGGGTCGGGGTTGGGATAATCTCTTGTATGAATGGTTCTGAAAGCCAGAATGCTGTTTATAAGCCAAGCAGCTTAACCCTACTTGTTACTTCTACTGTGGTCAATGTTGTCTCAGGAACTGGCCTCCCAGTGGAGTCTGATTGTGAAACCAAAATAATCAGCAGGCCTACTGATCACCAGTGGAGTCTTTTAACGTGTAGGAATGATGGAGTCGCCAGGTGGAAGGTTTAGGATGTTTCTAAGGGGTACACTGTCCACCACAGTGGTCAAGCACCATCACCTTTCAGGAATCTCCTCTAAATCATCAATCTCCAACCAGAGATTGACTGGGAGGGCATTTACCAGGTATGTCACCTCTGAAAAGAGGACGAGATCTGGAGGCTACCTGGCCCTTTCTAGGCTCTGTCTAAGAGTACGGTGGATATTCAATAATGGAGGTAGATTCAAGAAAGGGGGTGACTTACTGTCAACCTGACTAGAGTTCTAAGTTTCTGAGTCTCTTATGAATGTTTCAAGGTGAAATGTGCTCAGGATCTCCCCAGCGGAGTCGCCATTATGTTGGGGTTCCCATGTTTTGGCCAGGTTGACAAACACCAAAAGATGAGACAACATAGAACCACTTTCGGACCTCAGGATCTAGCCCTCCTAGGTCCAGAGAGGGATCTCTCTATGAAGTCAAAGGATGTGTCTTTGAGGCTTGAGTATAAGGTTTTAGGCTAGTTATAGGCTCGAGGTTGTTGGTTTGATTGTTTGTGCTTGGTTGGAGGGAATCAGGAAAAGAAGGTCCAATATAAGACAAGGATGAGCAAAGAGGAAGCTTGGGCAGAGGCAGATAACTCAAAGAACATCAAAGCCATTGGGATATGGAGTCAAGAAGGATTTACTTGTAGTCAATTTGCAAGCTTTCAATTGGGCTAGTCATCTAAATCATCTGGATCTTAGAAATGGTAGTTGGAATGGAACATTAAGGATAGAAAGTGAGAGGAAGAGGACCAACCAACTCTGTCTATAGATCAGGCCAGAGGTCATTTAACTCCAGACTTGCTTGTATAGAATTAGAGGCAATTACGAGGGATCTTAGAAAGGCTAGCTGGTCGAGCAAAGATCCTAGTGGACAGGGCTAACACTAATCCCCAGTGTTCCCAAAACTTCCAGCTAAATCTTACCAAGAACATCTAAACATGGAATCCATCAATTCATACATCAGAGAGCAGGCAATATCATCCATTACACTGGTTAAATCAATAGAAATCGACATTCAGATACACATGTAAGCAGAAATAATAAAGGTTGGGAGAGCAGCAACATAAGGTACCTATCAAGGGTAAATCTTATGCCAAACTTCTGATGCAAGCCTGAAGAAACATAATGAAATGAGAGCAAGTCAATCACAAATACAGAGAAAGGGAAACATCACCAGCTGATTTAGATCAGGATCCAAAGAAACATGCTTGTCATATTAAAAACAACGCCAATCAGGTACATCATAGCCCATAGCTCGAACATTCAGTCTGAATACATCATATCTCCACCTAACTTACAATATACACAGAGAACTTGTCTCAAGAGGAAAATACTTGCGTTCCACTGATTTCTCATCAACAACCATTACAATGTTTTCTTCTGTGCTTTATAGCGGAGAATGAGCCTGAGCTCGATTGAAGGAGTAGGTGAAGATTAAATGAATCATTAAACATAACAATGAATGCAGGGCCGAAACCCATTCTACTTGACATGCTGTATATTTAATCTATGTCACCTTTCTTGTGGAAGAATGATCTGCTTTGGATATGATCTTTGACACATTGGCTTGTTGTACTCCAGGTGATTTGAACAGAAATGAAACAAACTGCTAGGAAGGTCTCTCTCATAAATGTCTGACTGTTTTTCGGACTGTAATTAGGGTGGAATTTCCTTCTGGGATGTTATGTATAATAAAAGTCATATGGGCATCCTGTACTTTGATAAAGAGAAACATTCTGCTGACAAAAACCCTGATATTACCTTTTTCCTGTGCTCAGGATCCTTTGTTCGATCCTCGGCATCTGTAATCTGCTGCTTTGCCTTTGAACACACTGATCTAGGGCCCCAGATCTTCATCAACATGCCCTAATCTCTTTTGATTGTACTGAACGACTCTGCCTTCTCATTTTGCTTCTGACAGTGGTAGGTTGGGCTTTTAATAGCGCTGAAATATTCTCACTGAACTCGAACCCTGTTCTTTGAATAAACGACCTGTCTTCACCTTTCCGGGCCTTCTTCATTAAATGTACCAAGGTACAAAGCTTTCCTGCATCTCTTGGCCGCTACATAGGAAACTGGGCGATCATGGCGGCTATTTATTTCAAATATCCCTGCAAAAGCACGAAGACTATGAAGAGAACCATGGATATGAATGACGGAGGTGGCGGGTGAGGTAGATGGGAGAAATGGGCGTGCAATCAGTGACATGGCGGACGAACACACAGAAAAACGGTGAAAAATGGTTCGGGTAGGGTGTGCGGAAGTTGCAGAATGAAAAATGCATGAGAAACACGTAAAATAAACCGGCTTTATGTAATGGACTGGGGAGAAGTACGGCTGGAACACGTGGCGCTGACGTGGCGGGACGGGGTGACGCAGAGGTCCCGGGGCGACGAAAAAGGTCAACCATGGACAGACGGATCTGGACCGTTGATCGCTGATAGAACAATGGTGGAGGATGTTGGAAGGTGGGACCGCAGGTACGATGGACTGGGCTAAAAGGCGTGCAGTTTCGGAAGATGACAGTCGTTGGATGGAGGGACCAGGATCGGACGGTTCGCGTGGATTCCACTACCCGACCACCGACCGAATGTTAACGTGCGAAAAGAAACCGGTTTTGTTGCCGTACCAAAGACGCGTGGCCATCGCTGAATGGGATCGACGGGCCTCCGGGGAAAACCGCCAACTCGTGAAGGGTGGTGCGGAGAATACCGGCTGATTTGGGCCAGCGTGCGAGAACGGGGTGGGGACCACCATTTCGGGCGCTCTCCGCGCCGCTAGATCCGGCTTTCGATCGGACGACAAAGATCCGTCGATTCACAATTATGTACAAAACCCAAAAATGTGCGCTTCCAAAGGTTTTTGAATGATTTACTGGCGCGGAAATGGTTTGAGAGGATTTAAGCGCCCGAAGGATTAAGAGATGGTCACGGCACTTGGTCTCATCAGGAGGGGAAGGAACGTGGGTTGATGTAAAAGGGGCTTAGGCCTTATTATGTGATTTTTGCTCATTTTAGAGCATTTTTAGGCCCAAGGGGAGGAACGATGGGGAAATGAAGGGTAGGGAAGGCCAAAACATGGGAAAAACAGGATTCAGAGAGGATTTCGAGGAATTTAGGCATGGGAAAGGGGGGAATTTTGACAAAGGAAAATAGAGGCTGAAAAGGGGAAGTTTGCAGGGTATAAGGATAAAAGGCCCTTTTGAGGAAGGGATCAGCAGAGAGGGTGTACATTTTAGGCACAACACAGAGAGACTCCAAGGAGGGTGAATTTTCAGGGGAAAGGCATTCCTTGGAGGCTCCAGAACTATTCTAGCGCCCAGCTTGCTAGTCAAGAATTTCATAGGGGGGCTAACACTCTATTCAAGCGAGCTACCTATAATAGCTTTCTAAAAGAAAAACCCTTAACCAATAAATACTGTTACGAGAAAAACTACCCTAAGGTCTGGGTTGAGGGACCTAACAAAGTTGAAGGCATGTCATCACAAGAAACACTCAAATTACAAGTCCTAATGCTTGGACTAGAAAATTGAGGATAGACGACCTTACCCATGTGTCCTACATCTGAGGTCAATCCTGCAGGGTGCAAACCCTCTGCTACTCCTCATGCTTCAAGACCTGCAAATCAATCAAGGCAAAGCACACAAACTAGTTTCACAACATATATATCCTAGATGTCAGCATGTTAGATTATATAATCTCATAAAAATAAAATGAAATAAACCATTACAAGATCATTCAACATGTATAGGAGACATATAATACAAATACATCAAGAATGGGACAAAGCTTCTTTTATTAATAATATGTAAAGAGAAATTGGAGAAATCACCTAAGATTTTCCACGACTCCAAGCGAAATCATCCTCTGGATCCGTCCAGCCCTAGCCTCACAAAGCTTCTTCCATACAGGGTACACAAAGTATGTAACATAAAGAGGGGGTGAACATCACAAGGAAACAAGGGTTTCCTGAACTTGGGAAGTGCAAGAGGCACAGGGAAATATTAGACTTGATCAGGGCTATAACAGGCTATAATATCAACAACATTCACTCTCCTCCCTTAAGCCTTTCCATTTAGGTGTATTTATACTTCCTCAAATTAGTTTTTTCAGTTGGGAAATAGTTTGGCCACTGGCTAGTGTAAGTAGGCACAGGTAAAACCCGTAAACCCCGCCCAATTAATAGAAAGTTTATTGTATTTTAATATTTTAAATTGTATACGTGGGTATGATATGAGTGCACCCACATCTGCAAGCAGAAAATTCTGGGCAGAGTCGAGTATGGAATTCAAAATACTGTTTTTTAAGAAGTTTGACCAAGTATGACTAGAAGGGCTACCCAAGGCCAATGAATAAGTCATCAAGTATATAGAGGTGATAAATGATGTTATAACATATGCCCCCTAATATATTAGGTCAGAAGGGGTACACGATGGCCGAATTGTATTATGTGCATAAGAAAGAATATTGCAAGGACTAGAGAGGACTTCACTAGATTTCAGCCTGCCAAAAACCGGTGAGGGAAATAAAAAAGAAAGCTCATTTCTGAGGCGGGAATATCCATGCTTAGTGAAATAAAATCATGACTACATATCAAGTATGGAGTAGATCCAATATGTATACAAGTATAACTAAAATGTAAAGTACATAGTGAATCATATGATCACTGCTCGGAAGTACATATCAAAATCATGTCCAAGTATCACATATAGAAGACTGATCAATGATGCTTCAAAGATATCTGATCACTGAAGTCACAACTGAATCTCCAAGTACCAAATCATAAGTGGTGGAAAAAACTGATACTCCAGGCAACTCGGGTGCCGACATATAAGATGTTGTTGTGATGAACTTAAACATATAACGGTGGATGGTGTCACTAGCAGAGAATTATTTTCTAATTTTCCTACCAAGAATTTAGAGTCGAGGCCATGGCACCCTTCCAATGAGAAATTGGCTATTATGTCCAATTTCTCCCCCTGAGCTCCTCAATCTCCAAGTGAGTCACTTCGAAAACAGTTTAATTCAATGGCATCAAGACCTCTGAGTCCAACCTAGAATTTTATTTTCACATACTAATTCAGAAAAATTGGAGTATTTTCCCATTGGCTCTAGTCCAGCTCAAGGAAAATACATCCTAGGCAACATCCTGCCTTCCTCTCTCCATCTCCCTCTCTCTCCTTGTGAGTCCCATTTCTTTATGGAAAAGGGAAGAGAAATCGAAAGGAGAGAGGTAACTAACCCTAACCATTAATTGCTTGGTAAAAGATAATTATTGAGAACCTTCCCTAATTTCTAGGACTTCTCATAGAGGTGATTTTCTTAAATAAAAAACAACTAATTATCATTTCAAAACTATTATGTATTCCATCATTTCCTGTAACACCCAAGTTTATTTTCATTTAACATTAAGACATTTTTTAGATAATTGTTTATTTTAAATTATTGGGATTAACATGTATGTTAATCAAGTTATGAACTAAATATTTTCTTTTGAGTAAATAATTAATTATGGAATATTTCCATAAGTCTAATGGAACATAGTTTTCCAAGATTCCAAATTAGTTGATTAAGCAGCTAATGGCAGCTACCTTTCCTCTCGGAATAAAAGAAAAATCCTAGAGTAGGAAAGGGGTTATGTGCAGGTGAAGAAAAATAGCTAACGACTAAAAGGAGTGAGTATCTAGACCTAGAGGAAAATTAGTGGAACTCTGCTACCTGTTTTAGGAGACAAGACTAAACAAGAGTCCTAAGGTCCATCTCCTTGAAAACACTGCTTGAATTCCTACTTTGGTGAGGAGCACAGGGGGAGATGAGGACGTAATTGCCTCGCTCAAGGTTGGGTGGATGCCATTAGACCTACTTACAGAGATAAGTAAATTATATTAAAAATAAAGCTAATTCCTTTCTGTATCTTAGTCTTATTATCTTTAATTGAATTTTCAAAGAATGTTGAAATTTGACGCAGAACACTGGTATGAAATTAATTGAATTAAAGGAGTAGTAATGAATTGTAAGAATGTATATTCAAACAGACTTTATTTTATTTTTGGAATTATTCTTGTAAATGATTTTTTCTTGAAGAAAGAGTATTAGAAAGTTCATAGGTAAACCTGACTGGAAATTGGGAAATTCTCTACTAGGATTGGACAGTTAGTCCATTTGGGCGAAATTCCCCCAAATTAGACAGTCTGTCCTGTAGAAGGAATAAATTATACATGGATAGAGGATGTAACCTCATCAGGTGGTCCGAACACCTGTGGATAAAATGCTATTACAATAATAGAAAGAAGAAAAATATTTAAAGAATCTAACTGTTATAATAAACAAAAGTATTCCAGTCTGTATGTCGAACATTTCCATCAGTTAATAGAGAAGATCTATTAAAATTCCAGAAATACATCAAGATCTGTCCCATCTATTGTGAATGAAAACAAAATCTTTTTCCTGTTCTAAAGAAGATGAACCTAAGTAAATGTAGAACTTTGAGCTAAAAAAACTTAAGAAAACATTGAGCTTAAAAATATGAGAAACATAATTAAGGTGGATCTAGCAATAAACACCACAAGTCTTTAACTATAAATTATTTATCATCATTTTGAACAGAACATAGGACTCAAATAAAAAGACATAATGGAAGACCGACATTTACATATTTAACTACAACGAAAATATTTTAAAGACGAGATGATATGCATGTCACAGATAGAGCCGAATAGAACAGAAGTCTCAAGACAGAAAATAAAGATAACCATAAGTTCATTATCAAAAAACACCTATGCGTATAAACGTATATGTATATAAACATTCGAAACATTCATGGAAAGTGTAAAGAAAAACACCAAAATGGTAGCAGAAACCCTCATGACATCTGACGGTGACCAGAAGGTCGATTATTTGTAAGAAACCCTTCACAGTCGTGAATAAAACAAAGCTCGTATGAAACCCTTCACATCCATGAAGAAAACAAGTCTCGTATGAAACCCTTCACAGCCATGAAGAAAACAAGTACCGTATGAAACCCTTCACAACCGTTAAGAAAATATGTCGAGAAAAACTATAATAAAACTAAAATGCATAACCATAACATTGGAAAAACCCTTAGGGGTATAATTATAGTATTTGCGAAGAAAAAACTGTCAAAACCCTTGTTGAACACAACATGGCAAAAACGATAATTTTAGTATCAGTCTCACTTTCAACTGAACCCACAAAGTGTGGAGGACAAACTGAAACCCTCAATAACTTGAAAGAGTAACAACATTAAAAAACCCTTAAAACTGAGCATGAGACAAAGGAATTAAGTTAACTGGAGCAATGTATTGCATCTGTGAATGAGAGTGAAATACATCAGTGGAATAGGTCGTGGATGGTTTGTTGATACAAGAGCGCAGAAGCGAAGGGGTTTACCTGTAAAAGAATGAAATGGTGCAATTAGTACCAGAAACGAGAACACCAATATAAAATGTGAACTGCAGCAGAAGATTACAAGGAATCATAACTTCCTTACCTTAAATTCATGTGGGTGGTGAGCTCCTCACACTTGCATTAACACATAACTAATAAGAATCTTGAAGCGAAGCAAATGCTGTTACAAAGAAGAAAAAATAAATCATGTGGTTGAGACTGTGATCATACCTTTTATGGGGTCTGTGGAGTAAATCCTCTTGAAGAAGCATTCGAGTAGAGGAAGTGATAATGAGCCAGGGTTCTACCAAATCCCTAAGTTTGCAAACAAGTAACTAAAACAGGAATATGACAATCCTCATTTCTTTCAATGTCCATAGTCATGGAAGCTTAAAAACTCAACAGCAAGGAAGAGTGGAGCACAATGAACTTATTGGATAAATGCACAAGGGCCTTTTCCCTACTCAGGTCGAGATTGTTGGAGAAACAATGATAAATTCGATGGAGTTGTAGAGCACCAACAGATAGAACAACAAAACAATGAGGGAGGCAATTAGGGTTCGAGGGGTAGGGTAATGCCCTAACCACTCTAGTAGGCCTACTATTCGTACATTTCATTTGCATATTGACAGTGGAGAGGCTCACACCTAGAGGCTTAAGCGTAAAAGTGTAAAGATCATGCATATGGTGGATCCGGCGAGATCTAACACATTAATCATTAAATCAATAATATGTGCTAGCGGATATGGTCACAGTTTTGAGAATCCCAAATGTACCAAATCAATAATGAACATATAGTAAACCTTTGACAACATATTCAGGGGGGTTGACAAATAATGAAAATTATATGTATTATATGAATAATGGCAAGGTTTAATATTAGTGAATGGCGGAGACAAAGGAAACTTATCATTGTGCTTAAATTAATTTGCAAGGGTTTGACAACCTAAAACCTTTTAGTTAAACAATGATTAAAGTATTGTATTTAATATGATTAAGGATTTAATAGTAAATATTAAAAAAACAAATTATGATATAAGGTAATAATGTGATTGGACATTACAGGTGGTATCAAAGCAGCGTTCAAATGCTGGGACCAAAAAGGGGTCACCTAAATAACAATTGATGCGTGTCAATGTGCACAAAATTGAAAGGAAGAGTTGTCTGAGTACAATGAGGAGGGGGCTTGTGCATCCAACACCCAGAACTTCAGGAGAAATTCACCCCCAGCCTAATCAAGAAATGAATCCACATATGTGGGTACAACTAACTATAGACCAACATCAACAAACTAGCATATTGCTGGAAGAACAACAACAACAAACAAGCAAACTCTTGGATATTGTACAACAGTTACAAGAAGAAATGGTGCGAGTTAGAAGTGATAATTAGAGGTTGATGCAGGAGCAGGGGAAGATCCTTAAAAACCTCTCAAATAAACATAATCAAGGGGTAAACCAACCAAGCCCGAAACATAACACCCAAGAAGAGGATGAGAAGCAACAAACAACAAATGACAACTTGGAAGGAAGCCAAACCCAATGGATTAATAAACATAAATCTTATAATGAAGCAGAGTCAGAAAATGTCATTGACCAGCAAGAAATAAAGAAAAATCCACCTTGTGGTGGGAAGAAGTTAAAAATGTGCGAAGCATTGAAGATCACAATGTGACCTAGGACGAATTCCAGCATTAATTTAAAGATAAATGTCTCATAGAGCGTTTTTATGATGAAAAATCTCGAGAGTTTCATGACTTGAGGTTGGGACAACTATCCATGGATGAATTTGTAACTAAGTTTACTTCATTACTGCAATATGTGCCATATCTGAGGGATGAAAAGTACAACGATTTCTGAGCAGTGTGCCTGCTCATATGAAGGAGAAAATCAAATTTGTAAACCCAAAGACCATGGATGACATGATTCAAAAGGCACGCATGTGCTATCATCAATCCAAGGTAAAAGGAGAAGATAGACGGAGTTGGTCGCCTAAGAAAGGGAAGAGAAGTCATTCCAATTTTAAAAACAACAGATCTGGTAATTTTAAGGGTGCAACTAGAAATTCAAAAAATAGACAATCAGCCAAAAATCAATAGAGAACTAAGTGGCTAGCAAAGGAACGACCCATTGAAGCATCCAGTAGACCAGATCATGGACAGACCCAAAAACCGCCATTGCATTGGGGATGCAGTGAGGCACATTATTATAAGAACTGCCCTCATCGTGGAAGAAACGAAATTGCAACAAATGTGCAAGAATCATACACTGTGGGGGACGTGGCGCGACATATACCTAGAATCAACGCTGCACTTGAAGATCAACAAGAAGATTACTAGCCAACCATGATAGAACTAGAAGATAAGATGTACTCCTACCCTGTATCTGTTTGGTTGATCCTCGTGCTAGTTTAAGCTACGCAAATCCCATGATTGTGGAAAAATGTGACTTACAAATCCAGAAGTTCAAAATTCCTTGGTTAGTACAGCTGGCCACTGGATAAAAGCAAAGAGTCAATGCCAAAGTTTCCATATGTCCTATGGAATTTGGAAACCAACATATTAAGGTTGAATTAAATATTCTGCCTTTAGGTTCCTATGATATATTACTGGGGATGGACTTGTTGGAAGTGCATTGATCATTAGCGGACTGCAAGGATAAAATTATTTATTACAAGGCAAAATAAAAAACACGTCAAGCGTTGCAAGGAATTAAGAAGCCAATTCAGTTGCGTCCTATTACAATGTTTCAGCTGGGAAAATGCATTAGGAAGGGGTGCCAAATCTATGCAATCCAAGTAGGATTTTCTAACTCTAAAGATAAGACTCCTATGATGGAAAAAATTCCAGTGGTAAAGGATTTTATGGATGTATTTCCAAAAAACATACCAGGACTACCACCTAAGAGGGACATAGATTTCACCATCGAACTAATTCCAGGGGCAACACCGGTATCGCATGCACCATACCGAATGAGTGTGCCTGAATTGACAGAACTGAAAATGCAATTACAAGAATTGGTGGATAAGGGATATCTTTGTCCTAGTGTGTTACCTTCAGGGGAACCGGTGTTTTTTGTGAAGAAGAAAGATGGTACAATGTGAATATGCATGGACTATAGACAACTTAACAAAGTAACTATTAAGAACAAATACCCACTGCCTCGAATCGATGATCTTTTCGATCAGGTAAAAGGGGCAACTGTATTTTCAAATATAGATCTAATATCTAGGTATTATCAGATATGGATAAAAGATGAAGAAATTTATAAAATAACTTTTCGAATCAGGTACGGGCACTATGAATTTGTGGTTTTATTGTTTGTATTGACCAACGCACCAACAACATTCATGAGTTTGATGCATGGCATATTTCACCCATATTTGGATAAATTTGTCCTAATTTTTATAGATGATATATTAATCTATTCAAAGAATATGGAGGAACATAAGGAGAATTTGTGTATAGTGCTGAAAATGTTAAGAGACCATCAGTTGTATGCCAAATTCAACAAGTGTGATTTTTATAAAGAGAAAATCCAGTATTTTGGCCATGTCATTTCAAATGAAGGAATAGCGGTAGACCCTGAAAAGATAAAGACTATCATGGAATGGAGGGTGCTTAAGAACGTAGCAGACATTCAATCATTTATGGGACTGGTTGGTTATTATAGGTGGTCTATAGAGGGATTTTAAAAAATTGCATTTCCCATAACTTCCTTACAGCGAAAAGGATGAGTATTTAAATGGACCAGTGAATGTCAATCTAGTTTTAAAAAATTAAAACAATTGTTGACCACAACTCCTGTTTTGAAAGTGGAAGATCCAAATTTAGAATTTGAAGTTTGCACCGACACTAGCAAAGAAGGAGTAGGAGCGGTGTGATCACAAGATTGAAAATTTGTGGCACATGAATCAAGAAAATTGAAATATCATGAACAACGATACTCTGCATATGATTTGGAATTGACCGTAGTAGTGCACACACTCAAAATATGGATGCACTACTTATTGGGAAAGAAGTTTGTGCTAAAAATTGACCATAGCATCTTGACCAACTATTTTAAACAAGCTGACTTAAATGCTCGTCAGGCTAGGTGGAATGCGTTCCTAAGTGAATTTGACTTTGAAATGTCACACGTTAAGGGAAAAGAAAATCGGGTAACCGATGCATTAAGCAGAAAGATGCATCATGTATATGAGTTATAATTTAATCATGTGGAATTAAAATT
This sequence comes from Pinus albicaulis, assembly GCA_034641835.2. Classification (NCBI taxonomy): domain Eukaryota; kingdom Viridiplantae; phylum Streptophyta; class Pinopsida; order Pinales; family Pinaceae; genus Pinus; species Pinus albicaulis. The sequence continues at coordinate 270,065,946 of CM076578.1, forward strand.
TCAGGAACAAGTGAAGGAGGCTATAGAAAAATATCCTGAATATCAGTTTCTATAGCAGCAAACTCAAGCTACAAAATATCAAGGGAAGCAATCAGATTATACCATAAATAATGAACATCTATTGATCTTCCAAGGAAAGATATATATTTCTAATCAACTGAGTTTAAAAGAGATGATTCTAGATGAGTATCATCGAAGTTCATATTCTAGACACCTTGGCTATCATAAAATGCTAACAATGATCAGAAAAGATTATTTTTGGTCTAGGATGCACAAAGACATCGCTGAATATCTAATTAAATGTTTGGAATGTCAGCGGGTTAAATTTGAGCATCAATACCCAGCCAGGTTATTCCAACCCATACTAGTACTGCAATGGAAATGGGAAGTTATATCGCTGGATTTTATTGTTGGCTTACCAAGGTCAAAGAGACACAATGACTCTATAATGGTATTTTTCGATCAGTTAAGCAAAGCAGCTCATTTTATTCTGGTACAGTCCAATTTTAAAATTGTCCAGATTGCTGACATCTTCATGAGAGAGATATTCAGATTACATGGCATTCCGAAAAAAGTCATCTCGGATAGAGGTGTGAAGTTTACTTCAGCCTTTTGGAAGGCACTATTTACCGAGTTGGGCACACAAGTATAGGTTATCATGACATACCATCCTCAGACGAATGGGAAAACAAAACGGGTAAGCCAGATACTGGAGGACATGCTACGAATGTATGTTATGCAGCAACCCATGAAATGGGAAGATTATCTGCATTGGTGGAATTTTCCTATAACAACGAGTATCAGGAATCACTCAAGATGAGTCTATTTTAAGCTTTATATGGTAGGAAGTGCGAAACCCCCATTAATTGGAGCAGTCCAGAAACAAAGCTAATGCTCAGACCAGAAATGCTGGCTAAAATGGATCAAGAAGTTAAGAAGATCAGACAAAATTTGAAAGTTGCCCAAGATCGACAAAAGGTGTATGCAGATTGAAAAAGGACATATCTAGAGTTTGAAGTGGGTGTTCATGTTTATGTGAGAATTAGACACAAGAAGAGCACGTTAAGATGGACCACCTGTGCCAAGTTGGCTCCCTGATTCTGTGGACTATTACAAATTTTGGAAAGGGTGGGGACAGTAGCCTACCGGCTAACTTTACTAGGGCACATACGAGTGCACAATGTGTTTCATGTGTCTGTACTAAAGAGATACAAAAATGATCCAAAGCATGTATTTCATTGACAGAACAAACATGTAGAAATGGAATGGGAATTAAATCTCTAAGGTAGGTAAATGACTATTTACTAATTGAAAAATTTTCATAGTTGTGGGTCGAACCAGATGGTGAATTCCTAGTAAAATATCAATGTATTCTTGATTAGAGAGAAATAACACTCCGGAGGCATGCCATCACCCAAGTTAAAGTGCAATGGAAGCACTTTAGCTCGAAGGAGGCGACTTGGGAAGATGAAAAATTTGTACGAGAGGCATATCCTAAACTTTTTATTGGAATGGCATAACATCGAGGACAATGTTTATCTTAAGTGGGGGAAGATCTAACACCCAAGTTTATTTTTATTTAACTTTAAGACATTTTTTAGATAATTGTTTATTTTAAATTACTGGGATTAACATGTATGTTAATCAAGTTATGAACTAGATATTTTCTTTTGAATAAAGAATTAATTATGGAATATTTCCATAAGTCTAATGGAAAAGAGTTTTCCAAGATTCCACAGTAGTTGATTAAGGAGTTAGTGGTAGTTACCTTTCCTCTTGGAATAAAAGGAAAATCCTAGAGGAGGAAAGGGGTTCTGTGTAGGTGAAGAGAAATAGCTAAGGGCTGAAAGGAGTGAGTATACAGAGCTGGAGGAAATCCAGTGGAACTCTACTACCTGTTTTAGGAGACGAGACTGGATAGGAGTTCCAAGGTCCATATACTTGAAAACACTACTTGAAGTGCTACTTTGGTGAGGAGCATGGGGCGAGCTGAGGACGTCATTGCCTCACTCAAGGTTGGGTGGATGCCATCAGACATACTTATTGAGATAAGTAAATTATATTGAAAAGAAAACTAATTCCTTTCTAAATCTCAGTCTTATTCTTTTTAATAGAATTTTCAAGGAATGTGGAAATCTGACGCAGAACTCTGGTATGAAATTAAATGAATTACAAGAGTAGTAATGAATTATAAGAATGTATATTCAAACAGTATTTATTTTATTTCTGGAATTATTACTGTAAATGAGTTTTTCTTGAAGAAAGAGTATTAGAAAGTTCATAGGTAAACCTGACTAGAAATTGGGAAATTCTCTACCAGGATTGGACAGCTAGTCCATTTGGGAGAAATTTCCCCAAATTAGACAGTCCGTCCTGTAGAAAGAATAAATTATACACGGTCAGAGGATGTAACCTCATGAGGTGGTCCAGACACCTATGGATAAAATTTTATTACAGTAATAGAAATAAAAACAAGATTTAAAGAATCTAACTGCTATAATAAACAAAAGTATTCCAATATGTATGTTGAACATTTCAATCAGTTAACAGAGAAGATCTATTAAAATTCCAGAAAAACATCAAGATCTGTCCCATCTATTGCTACATGAAAAAAAAAGCTTGTTCTTGTTCTAAATAAGATGAACATAAGTAAATGTAGAACTCTGAGCTCAGAAAAATTAAGAAAATAGTGAGCTTAAAAATCTAAGAAACATAATTAAGGTGGATCTAGAAAGAAACACTGCAAGTATTTAACTAAAAATTATTTATCATCTTCATGAACGGAATAGAGGACTCAAATAAAAATACATAACGGAAGACCAGAATTTACACATTTAACTACAGCGAAAATATTGTAAAGTCGAGACGATATGCATGTCACAGATAGAGCCGAATATAATAGAAGGCTTGGGACCAAAAATAAATATAACCATAATTTCATTATCAGAGAACGCCTATGCATATAAACGTATATGTATATAAACATCTGAAACATTCATGGAAAGTGTAAATAAAAATACCAAACCAGTAGCATAAAAACTCATGATATCTGACGGTGACCAGAGGGTCGATTATTCGTAAGAAACCCTTCACAACCGTGAAGAAAATAAGTCCCATATGAAACCCTTCACAGCCATGAAGAAAACATGTCGAGAAAGACTGTAATAAAACTAAAATGCATAAATATAATAGTGGAAAAACCCTTAGGGGTATAATTACAGTATTTTTGAAGAAGAAACAATCAAAACCCTCGTTGAAAGCATCAGGGCCAAAGTGATAATTTTAGTAGCAGTCCCACTTTCAACCGAACCCACGAAGGCTAGAGGACAAACTAAAACCCTCAATAACTCGAAACAGTGACAACATTACTAAACCCTTAAAACTGAGCATGAGACGGAAGAATTAAGTTAACTAGACTGATGTATTACACCTGTGAATGAGAGAGAAATACATTGGTGGAATAGGCTGTGGATGGTTTGTTGATATAAGAGAGAGGAAGCAAATGGGTTTACCTATACAAGCATGAAATGGTGCAATTAGTATCAGAAACGAGAACACCAATAGAAAATGCTAACTGTAGCAGAATATTACAAGGAATCATAAATTCCTTACCTTAAATTCATGTGGGTGGCGAGATCCTTGCGCCTACATTAACACATAACTAATAAGAATCTTGAAGTGAAGCAAATGCTATTACAAAGAAGCAAAGATAAATCATGTGGTAAATACTGTGATTATACCTTTGATGGGGTCTGTGGAGTAAATCCTCCCGACCAAGCATCCTAGCGGAGGAAAAGATAATGAGCCAGGGTTCTACCAAAGCCCTCAATTTACAAACAAAGGACTGAACCAGGAATATGACAGTCCTCAGTTCTTTCTATTTCCATTGTCAATGAAGCTTAAAAAATCAATAACAAGGAAGATTGGAGCACAATGAACTTAATGGGTAAACACACAAGGGTCGTTGCCCTACTCAGGTTGAGATTGTCAAAGAAAAAACAAGAAATTCGTCGGAGTTGACTAGTAGAAAATGGCTAATTAGTTACTAAAAAAACAACTAAAATTTGCATTTAAACAACTATTTTTCAGTCACTGACCAATAGTAGCTAATTTACAGTGTCTTATAACGCGACCAACTTTTGGTCATTTTTAGCTTAGTCATTAATTGGTTATCTCAATTTTGTTGTCTAGTTGTATATTTGGTCATTAATTTAGTCATTGATTTGATCATTAATTTAGTCATTGATTCGATGATTAATTTGGTCATTGATTTAATCTTTGATTTGGTCATTAATTGTGACAATTAATGACCAAATATGCAACAAAATATATGACTATATCATCACCCAATAAAACCCATTAATGACCAAAGAAATATGACCAAAATGTTGGTCATGTTATAAGATATTGTAAATTAGCTACTAATAGTCATATATATACAAATTTTAGTCATCGTTTGAAACCAATTAATGATCGAAGAAATATGACTATATTTTAGTCGTGTTATAAGATAATGTAAGTTAGCTATTAATAGTCGTATATATGAAAAATTTAGTCGTCATTTGTAGTCACAAATTTATCATTTCCAGTAGTCATTGATTCATTATATAAACAACTAATTTAGTAGTTTATATTCATTTCATTTATTTTCATTAATAATCATTATAAATGACTAATTTAATCGTATATTCATTTTATTTGTGTTCATCATTAATCAATATAAACTACTATTTTAATAATTTTAGATTTATTTTATGTGTTCATTATTAATCAACATAAATTAATTAGTATGATTTTGCAACTAAATTTTAAAAAAATGTCATACAATTTACATGTTCATCTAATATGAAAACACAAAGTTACATATGTTAATTAAAATACTAAGTAATATCAAGTGCAACTATAAATAATTCCAACCACAAATTATATTATATAAAATGTCAAGTATTATAATATGAGTTTCCAAATTAATATTGGTTGGAGTACTATTTACAGATAAAATATTGTTCATCACTTCAAAACATTATCATTATCTTGCTAAGGAATTGCAAGTGAATTCACTAATTCAGAAAACTTGACCATCAGTCTTTATCTATGTGTCTTATGCAGGATATTAGCTCTACGGGTACCACTGGACCAGTACACTTCTCTCTCTTTGTCAATCTAGTGTTATTGTTCCCCTCTTTCTTCAATCCTTTCTTCTTACCATCAATACTGAGTCCATTTTCTGCAAAAATAAAACAAAAAAAAGTTACAATGCAGAGTATAAATCATGAAATTCGATGAACACTGGAATATAAACTAAAATAGACTATAAAGGATTTATATGATATATACCTCAACATTAGCAATATTTTTAATGTCATTTTTCCCCATAAAAGCAAGAAACTCGAACAAGTTTTCTTTAGTTGGGAAATAGTGTCCACTATGTGGCCAGATGACCTGTATAAACAAAGAAAATAAAATTTCACAAATAAACACAACAGAGCTAGCAATTTCTACTAAGAATGTCTCATGCTCCACTTTTATATTTGTACCATTTCCTCTAGTTATCTCTAAGAAGCAGTGACACTTCAACAATAAGACTGGTTAGTAGAAATCTAATGGGTGGAGAAAAGTATTGCTGACACAAGATTACAACAAGAAACTAAAAAAGAACAAGACAAGACTTTGTAAATTGTGATACTAACTAGGAATATAGCTTCAATATAGTAACATTCAATTATCAACATACTATTCCAAGGGAAAAGGAATCCAATTCCCATAAGCCAACAAATTATGTATGCCCCTTGTTTTCCCTGTAATTAGCACACACAATTTCCATTTAGAATCTGTAAAATGGTTCTATAAATATTCAAAGAAAACTTAATGTTACTCAAGTATTCAAACGACTCATCTCTAATTTGACCAAACTTGAAAAGGATTGATTTGGTTCCTCCCTTCTATTTAAAACTAGTATATTTATGTATAAACCTAGCATTTGTTTCTCTTACCCAACTATTTGGATTGTTATGTTGATCAATCAATAAAGAAAATGAGAAAAAAAACAAATATCCATGGACATCAGCCATTTTCATAATTTTTGCTACCGTTTCCAACAAAGTCTCAAATACATCCGGATCCTCAATGGCTTTCAAAGCATGTTTCAATATTCCAAGCATATTTTCTTCTTCTGTTTTGTTGCATGCATCATCATCTACAAACAAAATATCCATTACATTATTCTCAATGAAGTAACGAATTTTCAAAAAAAATTATCTCCTCGCAACCTTCTTCTCATAAAGTAGAAGTATATCCAGACATTTTATCCACAAAGTTTTTGTTCCCAGAAGGCCACTTTTGATTGCATGGCATAGAAGACGAGAAATTATTCCCACAGTAGCAACACAAACTCGCTCTAATGATTCACTAAAAATAAGTCGAGAAAAGAGAGACTGACAAATACTAAAAGTAAACTCTAACAGTTGTATTATTAAGAATGTATTTCCTTTATGTATGATATAAAGTTACATCAAGGTCAATTTTCCCTGAGTTAGCTAAAATTTGTTTATCATCCTGAGCACAAAAGAATCATGATATAAGAGCATCTATGTTTCCAAAATTCACTTTCAAACCAATTTTTTTGTGGATTTGACACAGAAAGTTGGTTGCATAATCGGTTGCTAAAGGAGTAGCAGATAAACATGCAATGTATCCAATATCATGAGCTAAAATTTCACGAAATTTGTCAGATTTGTCTTCAACAAATACCTCCAATCTTCTACACATGGTTGTAATAACATCATAGCTAGAATTGAATGCAAGAATTGGCATATATGCAATATCTTCAGCTTAGACATCAACAATCTGATCTTGCAATGCTAAGTCCAAAACCTCAAAAATGTTTTCACTCATTTCTTTGATCCCTACCTTAAGCAACATACTCATTGTTGATCATATCAGCCCCCTGTTAAGTTTTGGCAAGAAATCCTGCTTAAACCTTTTCAAACCCCCTCTGTTTTCCTTGAGAATTTCCTCTTCTGCTTATCGTTACTTTCTTATGCCTCCGAATTACATTATGAAAGGCCGAAAACCCATATTTGAAAATATATTAGGCCTTAGCCCCTTTCCCGCCAGCCCCTTTCAACCACTTCCCCACGTAGCCATTATCCAAGACCAAGCGCTTAATGCCTTGGGGGCTAGTCACAATCACGGCTTGCAAACAAGTGCAACCCTTTGTTAACTCAGAAAAACTCCGATGAGATTTTTTTATTATATAAGTCCTCCACTGTGTTCTGCACCATTGATCTACATGAAGATCGACGACACGCGCTAATCACAAAACTTCGCAATCGCAACATTTATGTTAACCCCTCCGATTGATCATCGCAAACATTTGCGATGCGATTGATCACGTCGCATTTCCCCTCCGAACATCGCAATCGCAATTCCCCGACCAATCACAATCGCAATTTCCGTCGCGTTTCCCCTTTGCTCCCTCCGATTCTGATTCCCCGATCGCCCGCTCCTCCGATTGGTCGCATCGCAACATTTTCCATACGCGATTGCGATTACTCCCCACTCCCGATCTCCAATTGTGATTGAATCCTTGGGTCCCACCTCACGCATCCATTTCATTATATTTCATGCATTTCCTTTGTATTTCCTCTACAGCCCGAATCTTCATATTTTTCATTAAAGCCTTATGTTTCATATTTATTCCCCTAAGGTTCATAAGTCAGTCCACAAGTCAATCTCCACCGTTGCACTATCATTCCTCCGCCCTCCATAGCCATTCTCCCTATGCATAGCTTTCATAACCAAGTTGCGTGTTTTTGCAGAGTACGAGCGGCAGAAAACTATCATGATTCAGAGTCTCTATTGCTGTGATAGAGAGCACATCAAAGACCATGTTTCAGAGCTGAGTTATGAAGAAAGGCCTGGGAAGATACACCGACAAGACTTCCATTAAAGCAGCGGGGTTAAAATCTGTCAAACCCTCCCAGGGACATTCAAAGCACAGATTGGGCAGGTGAAGATATAAATGTTGCGGTAGAGAGTATCAGTGGAAAATCAGAGGAATTTGATGATCAACATTGAAGGTTTCCGGCCTTAATTCAAGTTTAGAATACAGAGAGTACCATGCATAGGGAACAATACCCTCCATGTTTCATTTCAATAGGATTTTCTTTCAGGAAAGGACAGAATGTTCATATGGTTTTATCTCTATATCGTGTTCCGGAAGAGACCTTCACCCAGTGCATTTATTTCAGAAAGTAGGTTACAGAGAACATACGGCACCACAAATTCATCGAGCAGTATGGGCGTGCATGTTTCCGCCATCTTGTCCTTATGCAGCAAATTGATGGTTCATCACCTACTTCATTTATTAAGTTTTCTTTTTCTCTATAAAACCCCCGAAGAATAGATTATTCAAGGTTCCAGATTTTATCAGAAAACTATGCAGTGAAAGGCTTTTTGGATACAATTTGTAAAGCTCTTGTATGAAGGCTCAGAGCCCATAGGGTCTCAGTGTGGAGGAGTTCTTTCTGTTAAAGAGGATTCTGGTCTTTGGTATTTCACAGTGTGTAACCTTTTCTCTTGTGTGTTATATTAATAGATCATTTCATTTCATCCATCTTTCTTGTATCATGTTTTGGAATGCGAGTAGCTCACTGATTTTTGGTATGGATTTATCCTAGTTGATACCCATGCTCGGATCAGTCAAGCGCTTTAAATATGGCTCATGCATGATATTCTGTTCCATTATTCATCTAAACCGTATTTCTGCTATATTAGTTTCATTGGGAGGGTGTTTTTAAAACGCTATCATTGTGTATGGATTCTTAGATTGGTAAGCCCATGCATGGTGGTATTGTGTATCTAGATATCAGCTCAATGAAAGCTAATATTCTCCTAATATTTCTTTCACTACATACACCTTCTGATAATTGATTTTTGTGACATATTACTTGAACCGGCCCGCTTTGTAGTAAACTGTCTCTGAATTGTCTGTTGCTTTTATATTGGATTTATGCACTCTGCCTCTGCAATATCCTTTCTCTGTGTTAGTTTCTGAGAGTTTCGTCCCATTCTGGTTTATTTCCCTGTTTACAGGAGATAGCATGTGAGTTGAAGTTGAAAAATTCATATATTATATTATACGCTCCTTGCTATGCTAAGATGTCCTAGGCACTGGTCTATCACAACTCTAGGCTGTCTCTAGGAGTGACAACATCTTTCTGGCACCGTTACCGGGGAACAAAGTTAAGAAAATCAGAATCCCTGGGCCTCGACAAATAATATTCACTCTCTAAGTAGGTGAGCACAGAGAGTTGAGATTTTTAGATCCCTCACCTTGGCGACTCCACATTTGTTCATTTGATAAATCTATTTGCAGTCCTGGCTCCTCGTAAGCCACACCTAAGGTCAGATACGTCTAAGCCAAAGACACCTTCAGTGTCTGACCCTGAAAAGATCATACATAGAAGAAATTTGAGGGAAAGAAAATTAGTCCATTCTGAGATTCCCGAATTCTCTCAAGAAGACTTTCCGTCCTCCTCCTCTCAATATTCTCAATTGCAAATTCCCGACTCCACTGTCGGAGATACCGATTACTATTTAGATAGCCCACCCCGAGGACGTGTCCAATTTAAAGATAGTCTTCATCCTACTCCTGAGGTCGAAGAGGTCAAGGAAGTCACAAAAGTATCTGCTGTTAACAGACCCTTGTTCCCCTCAACCCCTCAAGTTGCAATCGATTATATTCCTATTGTTATTCATACTCCACTTCCACCTCCTCCTCCTCCTCTTACTCATCAAACTATTGCACTACCTCCACCCCCTCCAATGGCAAATGTTCCAGGCTTCTTGCTAAATAAATATGCTCCTCTGGCATTACCCCAGGTGTTGAATGATATGCCCCAATATTATCTGAAGATCTTGCCCATATTCAATGGGGAAAATGAGATTGATGCTCAAAAACATCTTGAGAATTTCTGCTCTTTTGCAGAGAACTTTAATGTTGAACATTTAGATGTGGTCTTAAGGCTTTTTGTCCAATCTCTTGATGGTGAAGCTCGAAAATGGTTTAAGACATTGGCAGGCCGTTCTATTACCACTTGGGATAATATGGAAGATACTTTTCTCAGAAAATGGGGAGAGAAGAAAGATCATGGACATTGTCTCATTGAGTTCAATACTCTAAAGAAAAGACATAATGAAGGAGTATCAGAATTTATCAAGAGATTTAATAAATTGTATTTGAGTCTTCCTGTTGATATGAAGCCTCATCAAACTACTGCTAAGGTTGTTTTTGTAGCAGCTTTTGATTCAGAATTTGGTTTCTCTCTCAGAGAAAGAAAGCCTGATACTCTGGATGATGCTCAATCAGATGCACTAGAGTTGGAAGAAAACTTTGCCTCCACTGGAAAATCAAAGGGAAGATCTGAACAAGATACTAGAAGAAGGAGCAAAGAGGAGGTGTCCACCTCTTATCAAGATAGAGACCCAACCAATGACAAAATTGAAGAAATGAGAAAAATGATTAAAAACCTTTCTGGTAAACTAGTCAAGCTTGAATTGGAAGCTTCAATCCTCAGTATAGGAAACCACCCCTGCAAATATTGCCAAGGGAAACAAAGGAGCAACAAGATCAGGTACCACACCCACTGTACCTGGAAGGGCCGGTAGATGATTCTACTGAAGACACTGCCTATGGACTGGAGGATGCAAATCTCGCCTTTTCAAATAGTGATGGAGAAGAATACCCTTTGTAAGGAAATGATGGAGTCAAGTGCTCATTACAAGAAGAAGAAAAGACCAGAGACACAGAAGAAGCAGAAATTGATCATTATTGTAAACAATTTGATGATTTCATGTAAGCACATTTCAATAGAAGATATGATCTCAGATCTTCTAGGAAAAGGACTCGTACTCAAGAGCAAGAAGAAGAGCTACCCCAAAAGGAAGCACCTACTCCAGAAAGAGTCAAAAATCCAGAAAGTCACAGAAAAAGGTTTTATTGATGATGGAGAAAATTTGACACCACTGGACAGTCAAAGAAAGGAGGAGGAAAGTTCTGTGGAAGACTTTAATCCATGTAATGAAGAAATTGGATTGCTGGAGATTATGCTGAATAAACATGATTCAATGCAGGAGGGAGAACCTCAATTTCAAAATTGGGGATTGCAGAATGTGAAGATACAAGGGAATGAAGACAGTGAAGACTTTCTGGGTCTTGGAAGAGACTTAGGATTTCTGAGGAAAGAATTGGTGACTGAATTATCAAGTAAGACCATTGGGTCTTATGATTTCGAAACTAACAATTTGGCTGTGTTGACAAGTATTATAGAAGATAATCCATCTTTTGGAGTTGTCTTGGATATAGATGAACTGTTGCAAAAGAAGGCAGGTGAGGCAATCATGTCTCATGAGAGGGAACTTGTTATTACTGATAATGACAAGAAGAAGCTGACGTGTCTGATGGACAAAGAGAAGACTGGAAGACAAAATTTTAGAATTGCTACAGTGATGGAAAATCAGAATTCTATTCTGATAGAAGATGAAAATGCAGAATCTGGAGAACTTGATTTGGTTGCCAAAAGCAATCAAGAGGGTGAAGGACAATTACTGAAGATTGTCAAGGAAGAAGAAGAGGAATATGCTGAATCAAGTTTGCAGCATATTGATGAGATGCTTGAGAATAGACGGCTGAATTGTTTGCTGAAAACATTTAGAGAAGAGAATGAAATTGCACACACTGAAGTAAAACTGTCGGAAGTTGCGAAAGAAGCAGAAGTAGTTACTAGTTTGCATAATTTAAATATGCTTACTAGTACACAACGAGAAATGAATGATTATGTTACTACAGTTAGAGAATTAAAAGGTAATTTACTTTTTAAAGGTAAATATGCAGGTGATGAGCGAGAGAATGTTGCAGAGCGAGATATCCTAAGAGATATTCAGGAAGCTTGGGAAGCAGCCACGTTTTTGGCAAAAGAGGCAACATTGACTGTAATGTTTAAGACATTAACAACAACAGTATTGGCAGAAACAGAAACTGGAGGAAGCAGTGGGCAAAGTAAGTTCCAGATAAAAGAAAGGCTGGACATAGAAATTGAAAGCATCAGAAGACTGATGATGAAGGTGTCTCAGAAACAACAGACAGCAGCAAGAAAGCAGAGAAACTTTGGCAAAGGAAAAACAAGAGAAAAATGTGAAAGCATACCTGGAGGCAAGTTGCAGAATAAAATATGGAAACCTAGAAGTGTGTAGTTGAAGAATAATGCAACTGATTGTCACCAGCAAAGAAAAGTATGGGACCCAGGGGGCAACAACACTTTCAAGTTGGAGGATTTACAGGGAGAAATTCTTGATGCCCCTTTAAATGGTCAGTTCCTGAAGCCCTACTTCCAGTTCTGATTCAGGGGAAGACAACCTGGTGTATTATATTATATATTAGTTTTATGTTTTATCTTTATTTGAATAATATGAGTGTCATAATGAATCATGAAATGAAAAGTGGAAGTGCTGAAGAACAGAGTCTGCATAGAAGATGATCAGGTGGTCTGCAGAGTTCTCGACACGCCCAAAGATGAACGTGCCGTCCCCAGATGGAGCCAATGTTGATCATATCAACCCCCTGTTAAGTTTTTGCAAGCAATCCTGCTTAAACCTTTTCAAACCCCCTCTGTTTGCCTTGATAATTTCCTCTTCTGCTTATCGTTACTTTCCTATGCCTCCGAATTACATTATGAAAGGCCGAAAACCCATATTTGAAAATATATTAGGCCTTAGCCCCTTTCCCCCCAACCCATTTCAAACACTTCCCCACGTAGCCATTACCCAAGACCAAGCGCTTAATGCCTTGGGGGTTAGTCGCAATCGCAGCTTGCAAACAAGCGCAACCCTTTGTTAACTCAGAAAAACTCCGATGTGATTGTTTTATTATATAATTCCTCCACTGTGTTCTGCACCATTGATCTACACGAATATCGGACGGCCCGCGCTAATCGTAAAACTTCGCAATCGCAACATTTATGTTAGCCCCTCCGATCGATCATCGCAAACATTTGTGATGCGATTGATCGTGTTGCATTTCCCCTCTGAACATCGCAATCGCAATTCCCCGTCAAATCGCAATCGCAATTTCCGTCACGTTTCCCCTTTGATCCCTCCGATTCTGATTCCTCGATCGCTCGCTCCTCCGATTGGTCGCATCGCAACATTTTCCATACGTGATTGCGATTACTCCCCACTCCCGATCTCCGAATGCGACTGAATCCTTGGGTCCCACCTCACGCTTCCATTTCATTATATTTCATGCATTTCCTTTGTATTTCCTCTGCAGCTCGAATCTTCATATTTTTCATTAAAGTCTTATGTTTCATATGTATTCCCCTAAGGTTCATAAGTCAGTCCACGAGTCAATCTCCACTGCCGCACTATCATTCCTCTGCCCTCCATAGCCATTCTCCCTATGCATAGCTTTCATAACCAAGTTGCGTGTTTTTGCAAAGTACGAGCGGCGGGAAACTATCATGATTTAGAGTCTCTATTGTTGTGATAGAGAGCACGTCAAAGACCATGTTTCAGAGCTGAATTATGAAGAAAGGCCCGGGAAGATACACCGACAAGACTTCCATTAAAGAAAAAAGGTTAAAATCTGTCAAACCCTCCCAGGGACATTCAAAGCGTAGATTGGGCATGTGAAGATATAAATGTTGCGACAGAGAGTATCAGTGGAAAATCAAAGGAATTCGATGATCAAAATTGAAGGTTTCAGGCCTTAATTCAAGTTTAGAAGACAGATATTACCATGCACAGGGAACAATACCCTCCAGGTTTCATTTCAGTAGGATTTTCTTTCAAGAAAGGATAGAATGTTCATATGGTTTTATCTCTATACCGTGTTCCTAAAGAGACCTTCACCCAGTGCATTTATTTCAGAAAGCAGGCTACAGAGAACGTACAGCACCACAAAGTCATCGAGCAATATGGGCGTGCACGTTTCTGCCATCTTGTCCTTATGCAGCAAATTGATGGTTCATCACCTACTTCATTTATTAAGTTTTATTTTTCTCTATAAAACCCCCGAAGAACAGATTATTTAGGGTTCCAGATTTTATCAGAAAACTATGCAGTGAAAGGCTTTTTGGATACATTTTGTAAAGCTCTTGTATGAAGGCTCAGAGCCCATAGGGTCTCAGTGAGGAGGATTTCTATCTGTTAAAGAGGATTCTGGTCTTTGGTATTTCATAGTGTGTAACCTTTTCTCTTGTGTGTTATATTAATAGATCATTTCATTTCATCCATCTTTCTTGTATCATGTTTTGGAATGCGAGTGGCTCACTGATTTTTGGTATGGATTTATCTTAGTTGATACCCATGCTCGGATCAGTCAAGCGCTTTAAATATGGCTCATGCATGATATTCTATTCCATTATTCATCTAAACTGTATTTCTGCTATATTAGTTTCATTGGGAGCATGTTTTTAAAATGCTATCATTGTGTATGGATTCTTAGATTGGTAAGCCCATGCATGGTGGTATTGTGTATTTGGATATCAGCTCAATGACAACTAATATTTTCCTAATATTTCTTTCACTACATACACCTTCTGATAATTGATTTCTGTGACATATTACTTGAACCGGCCCGCTTCGCAGTAAACTGTCTTTGAATTTTCTGTTGCTTTTATATTGGATTTATGCACTCTGCCTCTGCAATATCCTTTCTCTGTGTCAGTTTCTGAGATTTTGGTCCCATTCTAGTTTATTTCTCTGTTTACAGGAGATAGCATGTGAGCTGAAGTTGACAACTTCATATATTATATTATACGCTCCTTGCTATGCTAAGATGTCCTAGGCACTGGTCTATCAAAACTCTAGGCTGTCTCTAGGAGTGACAACACTCATAATTCCACACTTTGTCTACTTGATGATATCAGGTTGGATGTCAATATCATAAAACAACCATGGAAGTTTTAAAATTGACAAAAGTGTTTATGTGTTCACAAATATTTCTCTGTTGCTTGTATTTTGAAATGTTTGAGAAAACACACTTAGCATTGAGAAACTCTTCAGTTGTACATTCAAAAATGCATCTAGGGCATATGGCATATAAATTTTGAAGGAAAGCACCCATGGTCAAATCATAAATAGTGGTCCACTGAATGTACAAGATTCTTGATAGGAATTATTTCTGCATCCAGTGATGATAATGCTAAATGTATGAAGTCGAAACAAGGACTTTGTAATGTACTGTCTCCTTAAGCAAGTAAAATACAAGATGCAGACATGAACAATGAGCTAATAAGGCCTTCTACTTGAAGCCTTGTTTTGACAAGGTATCTATTCAGTAATTTCAACATCCAAGAGGCAAATGGTTGCTAGTGTACCTCTCCTGTAAAATCAATTAGAATACCCACACCGTCTGGCAATTTGGAGAAAGTAGGAAAGTCACATAAAGGTGTTGGATAGTTGCAGATATAAAATTCAGAAAAAGGACATGTCAAAGCATGTTATAGACAAAGCAGTAGAAACTGTGAAGCTGGATTCATTTGCGTAAAATGATGCAACAGATAAAAGGTATGCCACAGGATAATTACATAAAGTCCATTTTCTGGAATAGGAATTCATGACCAACCTAGCTGCTAAGGAAGCATGTATGGTTGCCCAGGTGTAAAATGAATCTCTCTCAAAATTGAGAAGTGTGACTCCTTCACCTAGAACATAGAATGGTCCACTAGATAAGTAATTCATTGGCCTGAATGGACTAGATAAGTAAGTTTTTGCACTCTGTGAAAAGAGAGTTTTGGGCAAATTTTGGAAATTTTCTATAGAAAAAATTAACTCTCAAGCATGGTAGGAGAATATTGATGCACTTCTTCTAGAGCCTAATGAGTTCTGATAAAAAGAACTAAAGAAAATTTCGTGAAAAAATTCAAAGTAAAAAAAACAAAAGCAAGAAAAAGTTCATGTAGGCTAAGAAATCCAAAACAACATGAAGAAGCCCCATACTACTTTGACTTCATCAGATGTGGAAATTAAAATAGTGTACGAGGGTTGTTTCTAGCTAAACATGTCACTGCTTACAAATCAACAAATTTATACAACATGTAGCAAATATTTGAGAACAGTTTGATGTTTTTTTACACATTTGAAGAGGCCAAGCCACTAGTGAATAACTGATAATTGCCAACAAACTATACTCAACATTTAGAAAAAATAAGGTAACATGAAATATAGTAGCATTCGCACATGCATTCAGAGTGTTGAGTGATCAATTTTTCTACCTATGTGAAGAATATAAGATTTTCTCTCAGATCTATTTCAGTGTGTTCAAGTCTCAATTGCATCTCCAGTGATAATTCAAACACCTTTTTCAGATATGTTCATCAAGGAAAACAATTGATATGTTGGCCAGACATATGATTATAAGACACTCACACTTTCAACAAATATTTTAAGGGTCATTACCCCTTTGAGGAATTTGTTAGTCAATGGGGAGGACACCTTATCTGAGAGGAAGTCACCTTGCACACATTTCCAAGCTATTATGATGAGGATGTCCACTCATTGATAATTACTTCGTCTTCTCCTTTGTAGATTGTACTTCTACCACGAAATTTTCCAAATGGAGCCTTCTGCATTGAATATTGATGGAAAGTTATACTCATGATGCCACAAGTGCCATTTTATTGGAGTTTTGCATGGTCTTTGTGCATTCATTCAAGGTGTAAAGAAGGAATCCACTTTGGAGGAGGCCACACATGCTTCTAAGGAGGATTCATTCATTATTCGTGAAGGTAGATACATGGTCAACCACTTGGAGGAGGAACCATACTTTTTGGTGCCATTTTTGAAGGATTATTGCAAAACCAACTCCATTATCATGTTATTGTTGACTTGTATCATGGAGTTGGTTGATTGAGAGCATTATTGTAGTATTTTTCTAAAATATTTTCATGATTTTTCTTGGAGTATAAAGGAGATCTCAACATCCTATTTTTATCTTTAGTATAGAGTTTTTGAGGAGGTTTGAATGGTAATATTTTGTTGTATTCCTTACAGAGAATACTGAACTAGGAAAAGGTTGTAGTAATAGCTGTGAGCATGCTTACAGTGCTTCAGTTACAACAAATGACACTATGGCTGCTAAAAAGAAGTGGTGGCAACAAAATTTCAAGGTTTGGGAATAACACTAGCCATTCGAAAAGGAAAATGTTGAGATTGAAACAAGATGATGAGCTTAGTGGAATGAAGTCGCCTTCACTAAGTGGGCCCGCAGGCTATTTTTGGCGCAAAGTCTATTTTTAGACTATGTCTATTTTTAGACATATGGATCATGTTCTATGAGTTGCAGGATGCTATTTGTGGATGGTTGGTCAAGTCAGAAAAATAGATGGACTTCTATTTTTAGACATACTGGGCGGAATCTATTTTTAGATTGCCAGTCTAAAAATAGATATGTCGAATATTATTAGCTCTTAATAATATTTGGACTCTAAACATTATCTTATCATCTTGGAGCACTTCAGTTAAGTGCACGGATGTGGCACATGCAGCTGACAGAAGGAATTACGCTATTCCTAGGGTTTAGTGGAGCTATTGCATGTTGACTTCAGTTAGAACTCATGTGACAGAGTTTGGTGGAGTTGATGAGATAGTTGATGGAGTTGTGTTCAGTTTAACTCAGTTAAACATAGTTGAGCTAGTTGTATCTAGTCTAACTGATTGATACAATTAGTGAGAGTGGTGTGAATTAATTATTAATTAATTCACTAATTATTAACTCATAAATCAACTAAAGAATACATCAGTTAACTGCAGTGCATGGACAGTTTCAGTGGAGACCAGTGAAGAGGTAGGTGAAAGAGCAAGTGTGACTATCAGTTGTGACTATACTGGTGCATGAGATTTGCACACACATTGATGGAGATGCCAATGAGGATTGCGCAGTGCATACCAGAGGGATTTGAACTCAGATTGAGCCATTATTCATCTTGGATTGCGCAGTAGAGGCAGGCTAACAGGTGGAGCAAATTGGAGCATGTGTTTTGCTAGATCTGAGCTTGTGTAGTGTGTAACAATTGGAGATTGTACTGAGAGCTTGTGAAGAGTTTGTACAATGATTGTTACATGATCTCTATCATTATAATATATAGATAGTTGGGGGTTTTTAGCTTTAAGCTTTCCCATAAATACTATGTTTATATGTGTGATTGTTTATGGTTTAATGTGCGCATGCGATTGTTTATATTTCCGCAATTAATGATCAATGGTAGAAGAGGTTATGTATTATGCATGAAGCTCAAATAGTGTGTGATCAAGATAATCTCGGTGAATAATTTAACAGTTATTCAAATTTCTACATGGTATCAGAGTGATATTGATCATTGGAGCAATTGCAAAACATTGAAGCGGCTGAGTTTTGTGCTGGTGGAATTCGAATTTGCAACAGTGTTTTCTTGGTGTCAAAGTTGAGATGTCTTTCAACGGATTGCAATTGGAGTATGCCCTTGAGGGCAGCTCGAATTATATTGCATGGAAGGATAGGATGGAGGTGGTGTTAGATGACAATGGGTTGAAGGATTTCATAGATGCTGAAGTCCCAAAGCCTACTTCTAGCGATGCTGCCGTACTTGACGCATATCAAAAGAAGACAACAAAGTGTTGAAGGATTCTGTTAGAGGGCATGAAATATCCCATAGTGTCCAGCCTGCATGGTAAGGCTTCTCCATTCTTGATGTGGAAATCCTTGACAGATTTATTCCAAAGCAAGAGCGACCAGAGGAAGTTGGCGCTCAAGGACAAACTCAGAAACATAAAGATGGAGAAAGGCGACAGTATGCCCAAGTACCTCACGAAGTTCATCCAATGCAGGGATGAGCTGGGAAGTGTGGGGGTAACTGTTGATGATGAGGACTTGGTGAGCTTGGCTCTCCTTGGGCTTCCGAAGAGTTGGCATTCCTATCAGGACTCTGTCAATGGTCGGGAGAAATTTCTAGGATCGGAGCGACTTTGGTTGGATCTTGTGCAAGAGGAGATAAGGCGAAGTACTAGGGACGGATCTTCATCAAAGAACTCTGATGAAGAGAATTACGCTTTGGATGCCAAAGCAAAGAAGGGGAAGAGCAAGAAAGCTTCTCATTCCGGTGCGAAAGGCAAGAAACAGGACATGTCCAAGGTGAAGTGCTTTCACTGTCACCAACACGGACATTATGCCACAAATTGTCTGCAAAAGAAGAAAAATAAGCAGGCTGCTAGATTTGTAGCTGGAGAGGCCTTAGCCTCGCAGTTTGAGCTGGATTTTTCACTAATTTCATGCTTGGTCTCAAGTGTGATGGGTTCAGTGTGGTTTCTGGACAGTGGTGCGTCTCTTCACATGACAGGAGATCGAGATTTGTTTACTGATCTGGATGAGAAAGATCTTGGAGTGCACATCGAGATGGGCGATGATGGTAGATATAGTGCGACCGGTATCAGTACCATTTCCTTTGAGAGGGAGTCTGGTAAACCCTTCGTATTGAAGGAAGTGATGCATGTTCCAGGATTGAAGAAGAATCTTTATCTCCGTGGCGATGTTAGAAGACAAGGGATATGATGTTGTCTTTAGCAAGGGAAAGGCTTTCCTGCGCAGTAAGGCAACTGGTGAGACCCGGAGGATAGGGGTTCAAGTTAAGAACCTTTATCAATTGCAAGTAGATGGCTGCGCAGCAATGGAAGGCAAGGTAGAAGGAGTGGTGAGCCGGGATGATGGCGAGTTGTGGCACCGGAGATTGGGCCACCTTCACCATGGAGCTTTGAAGATACTGCAACAGATTTCTACTGGGCTTCCTAAGGGTACTCTTGCGCAGTCAGATTAGTGCAAGGGATGTACCTTAGGAAAATTTGTGAAAGCCACCTTTCACGAGAAGGATAATCGCGCCACGCCGATCCTTGAGAGAATTCACATAGACGTGTGTGGACCTTTCTCAGTAGCTTCGATAGCAAGGCACATGTACTATGTGATCTTTGTTGATGATTATTCTCAGAAGTGCTGGATCTTCTTCATGCAAAATAAGAGCGAGACATACTCAAAGTTCTATGAGTTCAAGGCACTGGTGGAGAAGGAATCCAGGAAGCATGTGAAGGCTCTTAGGAGCGACAATGGTGGTGAATTCATCTTTGGCGAATTCAAGGAATTTTTCAGCACAGAAGGGATTCGAAGAGAGCTCATAGCACCTCATAACCCACAGCAGAACGGGGTTGTTTGTTTTAAGAATAGAACGAGATCGTGGGTCCGGCACGGGCGATGTTGCATGATCGTGGGCCTACCCATTCACTTGTGGGCTGAGGCATGCAATACCGGGCAAGATATGTGCGTAACCGTTGTCCTCACAAGATACTTGGCATGAGTACACCAGGAGGCGTTCGGTAAGAGGCCTGATATTTCCCATCTGAGGATTTTTGGTTCACCTGTTTACATTCATGTGACAAAGGATGCCAGGAAGAAGCTAGAGCCGACTGCGTAGGTTGGGATATTTATGGGGTACACTGATACACCCCACAACTATCGTGTGTATTTGCCAGATAGTCGCAAAACTGTTGTGCGACGGGATATCAAATTTCAGGAGGAAAAAGCCATGAAGTGTTCGCTTGAGAGGGAGCCACACTTGCATGTAGATGAGGAGCTATTAGTTCCTAAGGATGAGCCTCGGGATGTGGATCAGCCACAAGAGGAGGTTCATGGAGTGGAAGAGACCACTCATGCAGCGCCAACCATCAGAGGGCGGAAG
Organism: Pinus albicaulis; assembly: GCA_034641835.2. Taxonomy (NCBI): domain Eukaryota; kingdom Viridiplantae; phylum Streptophyta; class Pinopsida; order Pinales; family Pinaceae; genus Pinus; species Pinus albicaulis. Next base: position 270,086,708 of record CM076578.1, read on the forward strand.
CGCACTACAGAAGCTGAGCGATTGGCTCAAGATGCAGAGAAGGTTGTGGGACCACCTACAGCACAGTGCAAATAGAGACAGTCACCGGACCGATATACTGGATACATGGCTCTTGTGAGCAAATGTGTCGTGACAGAGCCATCCTCTTTCGAGGAAGCTGTGGAGGACCCCGTATGGGTAGATGCCATGGTGGAAGAGTATGATTCGATTGTCAGAAACAGTGCATGGGAGATTGTCCCAAGACCGGAGGGGAAATCAGTGGTGGGTTTAAGATGGATCTACAAAGTGAAGCAAGCAGCTGACGAGAGTGTGGAGAATTAAAAGGAAATATTTGTTGCTCGAGGCTTTTCACAGGTTGAAGGGATCGATTATGAGGAGACCTTTGCACCTGTCGCGAGGTATTCTTCCATACAGACGATCCTAGCTCTCTTAGCGCAGATGGGCTGACACATTCATCAGATGGATGTGAAGACTGTGTTCCTCAATGGAGTCATTGAGGAGGAGGTGTACATAGAGCAGCCCGAAGGTTTCGAGATCTTCAGCCGCGAGTCGCATGTGTGTAGGCTCAAGAGAGCATTTTATGGGTTGAAACAAGCACCTCATGCTTCGTACACATGGATAGATAGTTATTTCACTGGTCTTGGATTCACCAAGAGTGAGGCGGATCCGAACCTATAAAAGATGGGAACCTATGCAGTTGTGGTGGAGGGTAATTTGTTGATCATTGTACTTTATGTAGATGATTTTATTTTGACAGGTGATGAGCTGTTGATACTATCATGCAAGGAGGATCTTGCAAAATATTTTGAGATGAAGGACTTGGGCCTCCTTCATTATTTCCTGGGATTGGAAATTTGGCAGCGTAGTGATGGACCGTTTGTTTCTCAGGGTAAGTATGCTCGGGAGATACTGGAGAAGTTCAACATGCATGGCTGCAAGCCTGTTGATACTCCTCTTCCTGGTGGTTGGAGGAAGGAGGATGCTACTTCGGCAGAGGTAGTGGATGCCACTATTTATCGACAGTTGGTGGGGTCACTTATGTATCTGGTCAATACACGACCTGATATATGCTACGCAGTTAACCAGCTTTCACAAGCTATGGTTAAGCCTACCAAGCTCTTTTGGAAGGTGGGGAAGCATGTATTGAGATATCTCAGAGGCACATCGGGATATGGATTGTGGTACAGATAGTCGGATGAGGTGAGGCTATGTGGCTTCACGGATGCAGATTGGGTAGGGAGCCCAACGGATAGAAAGAGCACATCTGGAGGGATTTTTAGTATCAAGTCGATAGAAGTTTCTTGGTACAACAGGAAGCAGAGATCCGTGGCACTCAGTTCAGCAGAGGCCAAGTATATGGCAGTGATTTTGGCTGCATGCGAGGCTATATGGATGAGGAAGATCCTGGTCGGGTTGTTCGGTTCACACTTAGAGCCTACTATGATTTATTGTGATAATCAGTGTTGCATCAAACTCTTGGTTAATCCAGTATTTCATGATAGATCTAAACACATTGACATCTGGTATCATCATATCAGAGATTGTGTGCAGCGGAAGATCATATTACTTTCATACATTCCCACAGAGGATCAGGATGCTGATATCTTGACGAAGGCGCTCACCAGGAGAAAATTCAAATACCACAGAGGTAGGATGGGGGTTGCAGATAATCCATATCTTATTGAGAGGGAGTGTTGAGATTGCAACAAGATGATGAGCTTAGTGGAAAGAAGTCACCTTCACTAAGTGGGCCCGTGGGCTATTTTTGGCGCAAAGTCTATTTTTAGACTATGTCTATTTTTAGACATATGGATCATGTTCTATGAGTTGCAGGATGTTATTTTTAGATGGTTGGTCAAGTCAGAAAAAATATATGGACTTCTATTTTTATACATACTGGGCGAAATCTATTTTTAGATTTCCAGTCTAAAAATACATATGTCGAATATTATTAGCTCTTAATAATATTTGGACTCTAAACATTATCTTATCCTCTTGGAGCACTTCAGTTAAGTGCATGGATGTGGCACATGCAGCTGACAGAAGGAATTACTCTATTCCTAGGGTTTAGTGGAGCTATTGCATGTTGACTTCAGTTATAACTCATGTGACAGAGTTTGGTGGAGTTGATGAGACAGTTGATGGAGTTGTGTTCAGCTTAACTAAATTAAACATAGTTGAGCTAGCTGTATCTAGTCTAACTGATTGATAAAATTAGTGAGAGTGGTGTGAATTAATTATTAATTAATTCACTAATTATTAACTCATAAATCAACTAAAGAATACATCAGTTAACTGCAGTGCATGGACAGTTTCAGTGGAGACCAGTGGAGAGGTAGGTGAAAGAGCAGTGTGACTATCAGTTGTGACTATACTGGTGCATGAAATTTGCACACACATTGATGGAGATGCCAATGAGGATTGCACAGTGCATACCAGAGGGATTCAAACTCAGATTGAGCCATTATTTATCTTGCATTGCGCAGTAGAGGCAGGCTAACAGGTGGAGCAGATTGGAGCATGTGTTTTGCTAGATCTGAGCTTGTGTAGTGTGTAACAAATGGAGATTGTACTGAGAGCTTGTGAGGAGATTGTACAATGATTTTTAACATGATATCTATCATTATAATATACAGATAGTTGGGGGTTTTCAGCTTTAAGCTTTCCCATAAATACTGTGTTTATATGTGTGATTGTTTATGGTTTTAATGTGCACATGCGATTGTTTATATTTCCACAATTAATGATCAATGGTAGAAGAGGTTATGTATTATGCATGAAGCTCAAACAGTGTGTGATCAGGATAATCTCGGTGAATAATTTAATAGTTATTCAAATTTCTACAGAAGGAGATACAAACATTGAAGATCATTTTCCAAAACATTCAATAGGTGAAAAGATAAAGGTTCCTGGACAATACAATTTAAAAAAATTTGATGTATTATTTGGTAGGCACTGGCATGCATTAGATGTCCCCTTATTTTCTGCAACTGATCAATGAATGGTTGCAATCACAACCTTAGTACTTGTCAATAAGTTATGTACTCTAAAGTTGTTATCCTTGTTACTTGGTATAATGGCTTTCATTCACATTGTATATGAGAGCCTTTTGAAGGAAAGGGAGATTCATATTTAGTGTGGTTATTGTTTTTTCAAAAAAAAAAGCTTTGCATAATTCCAACACAGACTGTGAAGTGTGTGGTATATGAATTGAGTTGATAGTGCTACTTAATAGGGAAAATTTATGAGCTAGTGTATTTTGGTATTTGAAGATGCCTCATATAGTTTGTCGAAGGAGGTTGTTAGTGACTACGGTCTTTTACTAGCTGATTGAATACTCTTGTACATCCAAAAGTTTTGCATAATCACTCCAAGTCTGGTTTTCTCTTTTACTATTTGATTGACTACCCCTTTACATCCCAAAGTTTTTTGAGTTAATAATTCCGACAAGTAACTAGATCTGATCTGTTTTCTTAGATAGTTGGTTTTAGGATAATTTAACATCCAATTGTATCTTTATTCAGTAAATTTGTAATCTGATAGGTGGTAAATTGCCAGGATGGTGGTTTCAAAGAAATTTTAACACATACTATCAGATTGGACATTTTGAAAACATGCCTTTTTCATTAGTTTTCATGAATTCCACTAATATTCCATTGCTCATTTTGTTGGTTAACTAGAGGATGGCTTGAAGCTGATGGATTTAGAGCACTTACATGTCTTAATTTTCAAATTCTGTAATTTAAGTATCAACAAAATCCAACTTAATATTTAGTATTTCCCAAGCCACATGCCTAAAATTGGGCATGGTAAAATTCATGAGTTCATATCTTTGGCATAATTTCAATTCTTCAAACAATTATTCTGCTCAGATCCTATGAATAACTACAAAATGGAAATTCATACATCCTAGCAATATCAGTATGCATACATGATATTGTTTACCACGTGCCTATCATGAGTCCTTTAATGATTATCTGTAGCCATTTTCACATAGATACGAACAGAGAAAATAGTTTGGCATAACATTCATGGCACTGCTTTCAATAATTGGGAATTTATGCAATTACATGAGGTATTCCACACTATACTATTTTCTAGAAATTTAAATATCAACAATAAGGTAGTAGAGAAATAATGTTCCTAGAAATTAAAAATGTCTATTTCATCTAGAGAGGAAAAAAGTATACGAGAAGCCTCAACACATTTATACAAATTGCAATACTGAAAGTAGTATGACCGTACCTCAGTCCCAGCTTTTAGCTCAAGTACCTTCTTTGCCACAACCCCAACTACTACTCTTCCAATTTTTTCTCGTGCTGAAGATCTGCCACCTCCTTGTTTTTTATAGAAATGCAATTATAACACATAAATCACTAAGTTGTATCTTCAAAAGCAAGAATCATTTAAAGAGAGGCATACTACTCAGAAAATAGGCATGCTTAAGCATACCTGAACTGAACGAACACCATATTTGAAGTCATATGTGGCATCCGCATCAGATGGCCAATAGGCTAATAAAATTTCACTGTAATCCTATCAAGTTCAGTAAAATGCAACCAAGAAAGAGTGGATTTGGAATTTCAAAAGCTTGTGTGCTGTAAGCAACTATCTCAATTAATTTGTAAAACACAATGACGAATTTTATGACACAATCCTATTCTCTATTCAGAGTATAAACTCTGTAAACACGCGCTCATGATTTTAGTAGACGTAATCATCATAGAGTGAACTTTCCTCGAGAAATTTTATGATTTATCCAATTACTTATCACATACTATTACTATAATGACATATGGTTAGACTTACCAGGACCATAAATTATTCCTATAGGTCATAATCATGTTTAAAATTCATCTATTGTTATACAAATTTGTTCATGAAGAAAGTTGTCATTATGCAAAAGTCACTTCCAGGTTATATAGTACCATCATTTTGAACTCCTCTGCTAACTAGCCACAACAAATATTGTTTCAAATCATAAAGTGTTTCTGCCTCTCATTTTCTTTAAGGATCAAGAATGCTTGATTCATATTCAATCTCGAATAAGGGTGTTTCAGTTATAGACTTACACAATCTTCATTCTCTTATTGTAACAGAACCCATGATGCCTGAAGTTTCTGCTATCACTACTTTACATGCTGCGCTTTTCAGAATCAAACGATCTGCTTCAGACACCCTAAAAATTATGAAGGAGAGGTCCTTGACTAGATCATGACAGTCATGATGGGTTTTGGATGATGTTCAATATCTTAGCTTTTCTACCTTTTATAGGACGAATGTCTTGTAATGTGAAGAAATGTGAAACTTCTATTCTTGAAAGGATCTGTGAATTGGAATTTGCTAATCTGACCTGTACCCAGCCTTACACTATCTCAATTGTTGCAATAAAGTCATTCTACCATCCAATGAAGAAACTGATGATAATGAAGCTTTTAATTTTGTAGGTGACAACACACTTACTTCAACTGATGACAATTCCTTCAAATGAGAAAAGATAGAAATCAAACTAAGTTGATGTACCTATGATGTCCTGAAGATGTATGTTGTCTACCTTGCCATTATGAAGATCAAAATTTTGGAGATGTCACAATCGGTTACTGCTCACAATTCAAGTCCTTAGAGAACTAATATTTGAGATGGTCTTACTGGGAACTAAGTCTTGATCAAAACTTTCGTTGTAAACCCTTGGACTAGAGAAGTCTTCTTGCAAGTTTGAACTCATTCTACATTAGATGTATACTTAGACAACTAGCCTTTCAAACAGTAAAATATACATGCATGAAACTTAAGTGAGTTACGCCAATGAAACTTTTGTTCTTTAGGCCCTAGTTCTAATAACAAATATTTATCATACTTATGTTCAATATTCTTGTTCAAAGAGTAGAGGAGAGGCCACAAATTTCCAACAACTGCTTATGAGAACCTTAAACAACAAAAAACTGTAATCTGGTTCAAAACTTCAAATCAAATTTAAGAGAATTCAAGCCAAATAAATCTCGGTCTGTATTGAGCTTGTTTCAAGTTAACAATCTGCAAGACAAGACATTTTGTTATAGGGCAGAAGAGAGTGATTAAATAAATCCTCAAACTCAAACAAAAGAACCTTTGTACCTAGATCTGTAATCTTCCATAAAAACTCGGATAAGAATGGCTTGCAATCTTTGAAACTTGGATCAACATGAGCTAAAGTCATTCTTGAAACTCGGATAGGCATGAAGTCTCATCAATGTATAACTATGACTCATATAGACAGGTGTCAAATAGTTGTCAATAAATTCATATAGACTGAGCCCTTAGAGTCTTTAATACACCTTCAAGTATCCAATGAATCCCACACCACAATAGGACTATTACTTCTACAAAATTCGAAATATTTCAGAGCATACCCACTTGAAGTGACAGGCGTACAAAATGAAGAATCCAAGATCTAACAATACCTTTTGTCCTTAAGGAGGTTTGAATGATTGCTTCAAGACTGTGGGCAAGTTTCGCATTTCATTCTTATAGTGGTACTACAACAATACTCCTTGTTTTTCAGAGTATAAGAATCAAGTCAATGCTAGGCCTCTTTTTTTATTTGGCTAAACTTCGATGAAATCAATTCCTGCTAAAAATTTTGAGCTGCCTCTTATTCTGACATACAAATAACTGCTAGACTCCTATGCAAAATCATGTCACTATGAAACCTCAACGTTTACTAAAAAATTTAATAGTCAATGTAAGGATCTCAGAGGAAAAAGCTCTCCTATGTTATCTCTCATTTCAACTACATACCTAATGAGTCATTCCTTCAAGGTAGAATATCTCACTTCTAAGTTGTATTTCATTCTCTTCTTTCTTGGGCTTGTCCTCACCTGTGCTCTGATATACATGGATTGCAATTATAGCATACACTATGGAATTTGGGTAACAAGCCACATGGCTTAAATGTGTCAAAAACTAAACCTTTAATGCTAAATAGTAACATTGCACTACAACCAATGCCTTGAAGGAGTTACAACTCTACTATATTTCACCCTCAATACCTCTATTAGATGTCTCCATCATACCCAGTTTGTTTGATAGATAGCTGAGCAGTGCTCAATTGAAGCCAGACATCTTCTGCATTTAATATTGATGGATAGTTCTACTCATGATGCCACAAGTGCCACTTTATTGGAGTTTTGCATGGTCTTTGTGCATTCATTCAAGGTTTGATGAAGGAATCCACTTTGGAGGAGGCCACACATGCTTCTAAGATTCATTCATTGTTCGTGAAGGTAGATACATGGTCAACCACTTGGAGGAGGAACCGTACTTTATGGTGCCATTTTTGGAGGATTGTTGCAAAACCAACTCCATTATCATGTTATCATTGACTTGTATCATGGAGCTAGTTGATTGAGAGCATTATTGTAGTCTTTTTGTAAAATATCTTCATGATTTTTCTTGGAGTAGAAAGGAGATCTCAACATCCTATTGCTATCTTTAGTATAAATTTGTTGAGGAGGTTTGAATGGTAATATTTTATTGTATTATTGTAGTATTTTTCTAAAATATTTTCATGATTTTTCTTGGAGTAGAAAGGGGATCTCATTAGGGGAATTTTGAGTTCTAAAATGGGCCTCCTAAGGAAATTATAAAATAATAGTGGAAATAATAAAATAAGATTTGATTACATCATCCAATTTTAGAGGGAAAAAAATAAAAAACTACTTTTTCAACTCGTATTTTCAACATATCTCCCAAATTTTTTACTCAAATTTCGAGTTGGAGTACTCATTGGATGAAAAATTTATTTCCTCATCCAAGGAGTAGCCATGTTGCATACTTTTGATGGATCATGCTAGACAAAAAATAAGAAATACATGAAAAATTTTTTTGCAATCACATTTTTTCATGTATTTTTCATTTTTCCTGTAGTAGGGTCCATCAGAAGTATGCAACATGGGTACTCATTGGATGAGGAATTAAATTTTGCATCCAACGAGTACTCCCACTCAAAATTTGAGTAAATATTTTGGGAGATATGTTGAAAATATGAGTTGAAAAAGTAGTTTTATTATTTTATTATTTTTTAATATTTTTATCCTTTTACTTAAAAAATGGTGAATCATCCCCCATGGTTGACATCATCATCTTGAATCCTATCAGTTCTTATAAAGTTTATTTTTTTTGTACATGTTTCTTATGAGGCTCATTTTAGACCTCAAAAATCCACTAATGCAACATCCTATTTTTATCTTTAGTATAAATTTGTTGAGGAGGTTTGAATGGTAATATATTATTGTATTCCTTGCAAAGAATCCTCGAGAAAGGGGATTCTGAATTTTTTTGAAGAAACTTTAGACAATAGAGTTACATGCATTGTGCTTTTCAAATATTCTCTTTTAGAGCCACGTACAACTAGATCATCTCTTTTATGGACAAGTTCTGATTATACAGAAGGGATATTATGAAATGTTTCTGAAGAAACCTTAGACAATGGAGTCATGAGTATTGTGTTTTTTAGATGTTCTCTGATAGACACAACAATTCCCTGCTTCTCAAGCCCAATGAAATTAATATATTCAATCAACTTGATCAATTTATGATTCAAATAGCGAGGATGACTCAAATATGTCTTTCTCGTTTCCTTTTGATCCAAACCAATGCTTACAAAATCAAGATTGTCTGCTTGCAAAATTAAGATTTTCTTGGGTCCCATCTAAGAATCTCGGGATAATTTAAAATAATGTTACCTATATTTTCCTTTCTTAGTCCTAGGTTTGACAGAACATCCACTATAGAATACAGTGTTGTCTTTGAACTGCCCATAAAAATTTGAGGCTTTGTATGGTATAGCTTGCTAATCTCATCCCAAGGGCATCCCAAGGGCAACCGATACTTTCCAAAAGTATTAGCTTTTGTAAAATACTACTACATTTCAGTGGATTTTTTTTCCAATAAACAAAAAATCATGTTCTTCTCAACTTGAAAACCATTCAAACCATTAGAAATAGTCACAAATTTTTATATACTTCATCCTTGAGAAGCGATGGGAAACATGTACCATAGTTACTGTAGATATATTATGGTTATCCTAGTAATATTCAAATGCATTCGGTTTCAAAATACAATATAAAAAACCTACTACTGTAAAGAACCGTTAGTACCATCATTTTGAACTCCTTTGCTAACTAGCCACAACAAATATTGTTTCAAATCATAAGGTGTTTTTTCCTCTCATTTGCTTTAAGGATCAAGAATTCTTGATTCATAGTCAATCTCGAATAAGGGTGTTTCCGTTAAAGACTTACACAATCTTCATTATCTTATTGTAACAGTACCCATGATGCCTGAAGGTGCTGCTGTCACTACTTTTCATGTTGTGCTTTTCAGAATCAAATGATCTGCTTCAGACACCCTACAAATTATGAAGGAGAGGTCCTTGACTAGATCATGACAGTCATGATGGGTTTTGAACATTGTTCAATATCTTATCTTTTCAACCTTTTATAGGACGAATGTCCTGTAATGTGAAGAAATGTGAAACTTCTATTCTTGAAAGGATCTGTGAATTGGATGCCACTAATCTGACCTATACCCAGCCTTACACTATCTCAACCATTGAAATAAATTCATTCTACCATCCAATGAAGAAATTGATGATAATGAAGCTTTTACTTTTGTAGGTGACAACACACTTACTTCAACTGATGATAATTCCTTCAAATGAGAAAAGACAGAAATAAAACTAAGTTGATGTACCTCTGATGTCCTAAAGATGTATGTTGTCTGCCCTGTCATTATGAAGATCAAAATTGTGGTGATGTCACAATAGGTTACTGCTCACAATTCAAGTCCTTGGAGAGCTAATATTTGAGATGATCTTACTGGGAATTGAGTCTTGATCAAGACTTATGTTGTAAGCCCTTGGACTATAGAAGTCTTCTTGCAAGTTTGAACTCATTCTAAATCAGATGTATACTTAGACAACTAGCCTTTCAAACAATAAAATATTCATGCATGAAACTTAAGTGAGTTACGCTAATGACACTTTTGTTCTTTGGGCCCTAGTTCTGATAACAAATACTTATCATACTTATATTCAATAGTCTTGTTCAAAGAGTAGAGGATAGGCCACAACTTTCCAACAACTGCTTATTAGAACCTTAAACAACAACAAACTGTAATCTAGTTCAGAACTTCAAATCAAATTTAAGAGAATTTAGGCCAGATAAATCACGGTTTGTATTGAGGTTGTTTCAAGTGAACAATCCGCAAGACAGGTCATTTTTTTCTAGGGCAGAAGAGAGTGATTATATAAATCCTCAAACTCAGACAGAAAAACCTTTGTACCTAGATTTGTAATCTTCCATTAAAACTCAGATAAGAATGGCTTGCAATCTTTGAAACTTGGATCAGCATGAGCTGAAGTCATTCTTGAAAATCGGACATGCATGAAGTCTCATCAATGTATAGCTATGAATCATATAGCCAGGTGTCAAATAGTTGTCAAGAAATGCCTGTAGACTGAGCCCTTAGAGTTTTTAATACACCTTCATGTATCCAATGAATCCCACGCAACAATAGGACTATTACTTCTCCAAAGGTCGAAATATTTCAGAGCATTCCCACTTGAAGTGATAGGAATACAAAATGAAGAGTCCAAGATCAAACAAAACCTTTTATCCCTAAGGAGGTCTGAATGACTACTTCAAGACTGTGGGCAAGTTTAGCATTTCATTCTTATAGTGGTACTACAACAATACTCCTTGTTTTTAAGAGTATAAGAATCAAGTCAATACTAGACCTCTTGTTTGATTAGGCCAGACTTCGATGAACTAAATTCCTGTTAAAAATTTTGAGCTGCCTCTTATTCTGACATACAAATAACTGATAGACTCCTATGCAAAATAATGTCACTATGAAACCTCAACGTTTACTAAAAATTTCATATTCAATGTAAGGATCTCAGAGGAAAAATATCCCCTGTGCTATCTCTCATTTCAGCTACATACCTAATGAGTAATGCCTTCAAGGTATAATATCTCACTTCTCAGTTATATTGCATTCTCTTCTTTCTTGGGCTTTTCCTCACCTGTGCTCTGATATACATGGATTGAAATTATAGCATACAAAATGTAAATTGGGTAACAAGCCACATGTCTTAAATGTGTCAACAGCTAAAACTTTGATGCTAAATAGTAACATTGCACTACTGCCAATGCCTTGAAGGAGTTACACCTCTACTAGATTTCACCCTCAATAACTCTACTAGATGTCTCTATCATATCCAGTTTGTTTGATAGATAGTTGAGCAATGCTCAGATGCAGCCAGACATCTTCTACATTAAATATTGATGGAAATTTCTACTCATGATGCCACAAGTGCCAATTTATTGGAGTTTTGCATGGTCTTTGTGCATTCATTCAAGGTTTGAATAAGGAATCCACTTTGGAGGAGGCCACACATGCTTCTAAGGAGGATTCATTCATTGTTCGTGTAGGTAGATACATGGTCAACCACTTGGAGGAGGAACCATACTTTGTGGTGCCATTTTTGGAGGATTGTTGTAAAACCAACTCCATTATCATGTTATTGTTGACTTGTATCATGGAGCTAATTAATTGAGAGCATTATTGTAGTCTTTTTCTAAAAGATTTTCATAATTTTTCTTGGAGTAAAAAGGGGATCTCAACATCCTATCGCAATCTTTAGTATAGAGTTGTTGAGGAGGTTTGAATGGTAATATTTTATTGTATTGTTGTAGTCTTTTTCTAAAATATTTTCATGATTCTTCTTGGAGTAGAAAGGGGATCTCAACATCCTATTGATATCTTCAGTATAGAGTTATTGAGGAGGTTTGAATGGTAATATATTATTGTATTCCTTGCAAAGAATCCTCGAGAAAGAGTATTCTAATTTTTTTTTAAAGAAAGTTTAGAAAATCGAGTCACATGGATTGTGATTTTCAAATATTCTCTTTTAGAGCCACAGACAACTAGATCATCTCTTTTATGGATAGGTTTTGATTGTACAGAAGGGATATTCTGAAATGTTTCTAAACAAACCTTAGACAATGGAGTCATGAGAATTGTGTTTTTTAGATGTTCTCTAATAGACACAACAATTCCCTATTTATAAATCACAGTGAAATTAATATCTTCAATCAACTTGATAAATTTCTCATGCAAATAGCGAGGATGACTCAAATTTGTCTTTGTCGTCTCCTTTTGATCAAAACCAACGCTTGAAAAATCTAGATTGTCTGCCATGGATTTTCTTGGGTCCCATCTAAGAATCTCAAGATAATTTAAAATAATGTTACCTATATTTTCCTTTCTTAGTCCCAATTTTGACAGAACATCCACTGTAGAATACAGTGTTATCTCTGAACTATCCATAAAAAGTTGAGGCCTTGTACAATATAGCTTGCTAATCTCATCCCAAGAGCATCCCAAGGGCAATCGATACTTGCCAAAAGTATTAGCTTTTCTAAAATACTACTACATTTCAGTGGATTTTTTTTCCAATAAACAACAAATCATGTTCTTCTCAACTTGAAAACCATTTAAACCCTTAGAAACAGTCACAATTTTTTTATATACTTCATCCTTGAGAAGCGATGGGCAACATGTACCATAGTTACCGTAGATATATTGTGGTTATCCTAGTAATATTCAAATGCATTCGGTTTCAAAATACAATATAAAAAACCTACTACTATAAAGAACCATCAGTACCCCAAATATTCACAAGACCCCAAAAATATTTAAAATTATGTTTCGCTAATAATTCTAAAAATACTCCTAGAACATTTAAACTTTGTTTTGTTTATAACTAAAAGCCCCAAAATTCTGTGAGAAGGCCAAAATGTAACGTAGCATTGACTGTCTCATTCATAAATATTTTAAGAAAACACAGTTTGCATAATCAAGGGGATAAGGGAGAATAGCGAGGAAGAACTGAATTTCAAACAAGGGACACACTTCTAATAAGAAGTTGAAATTTAGAGAAATATAATGTGTATAAAAAAAGAATAATCCTTAATATGTTTAACTTTGTGCAAAAGGATAATAATGCACATCATGTTGTGGTCTAGTGGAAAATTGGAACAGTTGTTCTAACAATCCTCATAGGAATACTCCTCCCCTACATGGGGTATGTTGGATATGCCTATTAACCATGGACCTTGTACGAATTAATGATTGTATTTTTTAGGTCTTGAAGTAGATGATTGCAATAACCATTGGTGAGGTACCAGAAACCCATTCTTTGCAAGTGTGGAAGAGTTGGAGGGTTGATCATCCGTAAACACAGAGGTTCCCGTTTAAAAAACAAAAAAAAGGGACTATCATGGAAATACGCCCTTTTTCCAAAAAGCTTTGACAAACAAGCATGTATAGGGAGCTTCACTGCAAAGAACAGACTATGGTGTCAAGTCCGAGTAGTATCCATTCCACTAAAATGACAAGGGACTTGCACACAATCCATCCTTTTGAACTCATCTAATAATGATAGGCCAATACAAGTGGGCGATAACAATGCAAGAATGGAACCCTTTTCGACGGCTAACCATACGATCAACATCTATATTTTTCTCTGCGGAGATCGTCTAGTTTGGCATTGGGTGGATGTAAATGTGATTCAGGCTGCAGGGCTAGAGAATTTCTATATAGTATAAGATCGACCATGTTTTGCAGTCACTCTGTTCTTTGAGTTATGAGACTGATAAATTTGATTACACCCATTACAAATGCAATTATTAGGCTTCTCCCCATTTTGACGTAAATACAACATTCTTCCTCCATATTTGTTTGTCCAAGGAAGCTTCCCTGTCGAGTCTAGATCTTCCTATCTGTTCTATTGGACTCAGGCAGAAAACCCATCAAACCCTTCTTCAAAACAATGTTACACGAGGTAGAAAATGGTAGGATTTGCTGAAAATAGACCTAGATTGGCCAAACCCACCACCAATAAAGGTCCTCCTGAAATGGAAGGCAACAAAGCAATAGCACCATCAGGACAAGAAAATGGTCGTCAAGTTCTAGGTGACATTGGGAATGTTGTTTCTGCGATGCCCCAAAGGAATCCACGTGCTGTTGGTTCTAAAGAATTTATTTCTGTTCAATTGTCCAGTGACAAGGAAATATGTTGCCACATTAGCAAACAATCAGCATTTTGTACAAGATTCCCAACCTGTGAATAGACCTGATGAGAATTTGTGGGTGGGAGAGAAGCAAAAAAAGAAACTCTCATTTACAGGGAACAATAAACATCAAATTGTGCATGAAGTTGATATGGAAGATCAGATGACATTAGAGCCGACTATACCTTCTGTGGTTCAGACTAAGGAAAGTTGTGAAGTGGAAATGGTAGATTCAGTTGATCCGATGTCAGACATCGACAAGGCTGATGAAAGAGACCCAATGGATGTTTCAGAATATATACAAGACATTTACAGTTTGTATAAAACTAGGGAGAATTTTAGTTGTGTTCCACATGACTACATGTCCCAGAAATCAGACATAAATGAGAGAATAAGGGCTATCCTGATTGACAGGCTCATTGAGGTGCACATGAAGTTTGAGCTCATGGATGAAACTCTATTTTTGACTGTCAAAATTATTGATAGGTAACTTTCAAGATAGAAAGTGATGAGAAAGCATTTGCAGCTTGTAGGGGTCACCGCCATGCTCTTGGCATGCAAGTATGAGGAGGCCTCTGTTCCTGTGGTTGGTAACTTCATTATTATCTCTGAAAATGCATACACTAAAGGATAAGTTTTACAAATGGAGAGATTGATACTTAGTACTCTACACTACAATATGGCAGTGCCAACTCCTTATGTCTTCATGAAGAGATTGTTGAAGGTAGCTCAATCTGATGAAGAGACAGAGAGATTGTCTTTTTTCTTCATTGTTATGGAGAATTATGAATTACGGATAAATTATTCTTCCATAGACAGGTGCTAATATAGAAAAACAGGTCAAATAATTTACGACTATCTTTCCTAACTGTAAACAAACACACAGAATGAAACAAGAAACCTACTTGGAGTCCAAGCGCTTCTAAAATCTCCTTCTGTCGCTTTTGTTGTAGCTTCAAATTCCAGCTGGTGGTGCAAAATATTTCCTGCAAGAATGAACACTAAACAAAAAGAGATAGCAATAATACAAATGTCTATTCAAGTTATTTAGCTAAATCAATAAAGCATAAACCATATACATCAACTAAGAAATCATGATATTGAAAATCAAAGCTTATATAAATGCATATAGGGGAAAATAAGCAGTAATCTGTATTGATGATAGAAGGGGACGTTACAACCCAGTGATTGATTTGTTGTCACCATCTCCAATAGCATGCCAGCCTCATGAAAATGCAGATATCGCTAGCAATATGTCACTCAAATCAATCTCCTCAATTGAAATTCCACCAACATTTCTCTACACAAATTCTTCCTTCTCAAACACTAAGATCTGTGCTCAATTTATAGAGGTGATGAAGGTAGTTTTACAATCGATGACTTTCCAATAATAGGCAAGACATGTTCCCAATATTGTAGATGTCAAATGGACACATGGATTCGAAGTTTGACACAAGTGAACTCTTCTAGAAGGCACTGGCCAAGTGGAGATTCCGAAACAATGAGAATTCCGCTCCTAATGTGAACAACGCACCCTTGGGTGTTGGGAAGTGCTTTGCAGAGCAGCCTTGCATGGGGCTACCTGTATATGAAACACACTTAGTCCCTTTAGAGGCAATGTTGGTGATCTCTCATATGATATATTATAAACTTCAAACTTTGGAAACCTTTGCAGATGAAAGTCTTTGATTGATTTGTCTTGTTCTTAGTCTTAGGGCATGTAGCAACTGAAATGATAGGGGATGATAGACCCTATTCATTGTTCTTGGAGATGATGCCTGGTTAACCAGGTCATTGGGAATGGTGCCCAAATTGACCTATAACAATTTCCCCCTAAAGCATGAAGTCAGAATAATAATAACTGTATTTTGATTGAGATTCTTTACATTGTGATGGGCTGGAGATGAAGTGGAGTGGCGACCTGCATCAATCTTACAATACATTACATAATGATATATCCTCTTGATCATAATTGTGTAGGGTAATCATTCCCATGTTCAACACATAAAAAATCTAATAACATGTACATAATTCAGAAAGTTGTCTACATTGGAATGTTTCCCAATACAGACATGCCTATAGATATAGGCCCATGTTCGGATGATGATCTGTATGTAAGGTCACCGTACAGATGATGTCTACAAAAATCCTGAAATCGTGCCCGGATGGTTGAAACTAGATCCAGGGTCTTCTTATCTCGTTCACTCGATCATTGAGGTAAAAGCCTAGCCATGCGAATATATGATTTTTCGTCGAACATGGAAATACATCGTTTCATTACCAGCCAGTAATGTGATTTGTTAACAAACGCGAGAGAACCACCATTGATGTCAATGGCCCTCAAGGTATTGCAGTACATTTCGTAAGGCATGAATAGATGATTTGATGTCGAACACCAAACAAAATATTTTGGTCAAAAATCTGGAAGCGAGGATCTTGTCGATGTTGTAACAAGCCTCATAGTACTGGAATCAGATGTTTCTAAGTGAACTTCCGGGATAATGATTTGTCATTGAAAGGAATCCACCTTATTATGAAACGAGAGTTACTGATTTCGGAGACAAAGATATGACTTGATATAGAAATTTTCAAGGATGACGGTCATGAGAATGAAGGTTTATGAGTATTTCTGAAGGATGAGTATTCACTGGATGACTTCTCTTGAACATATCGGCAACACTGAGATGATTTGGAAGCATTGACCCAAAACCGAAGTGAAGGTATGATGAACCATACATATGAATGAACCATCACGAAGATTACCCAACCCAAACAGTCACGGACATGGAGTGAAGTGTCATGTTCAAGAGTGACTTGCTACCATAAAGAATTATGCTCACTTTTCCCAAATTTTCTCCAGTCATTTGTCGACCAGTACCTCTTTATTTTTTAACAAGCTTGAGGAGCATAACATTTTCTTGATCTATAATTCAACCCTTTAGGCGAATAATGTATCGCTATTTAATAATTTAACGAGTCTAGCGATGAATGAAACTCAATTCTTGCCATGATCGACAAGCCCATCACTCTTTTATGTTTTAACGAGCTTAACGACAATGACAACCCGGTCCTTTTTCATATTTAGAGAGTTTGAAAAATAGGACGAAAGAAAACTCCATAAGTACTTTTTCGTAAAATTGTCGCTTAGATTCGAAAAAAAGTGTAAAACAATATCTGAGAGAACCTCTTTAGTCATGTTTGACCAAGGTATTCCTTTTTCATAAATAATCTATCTCAGTCCGGAAAAGGGTTAAACTTATACTAAGTAGATATCAATTCATTGACTTTTACGAGCTCAAAAAGACAAGTGCTTGGAAATATTTTCACATTATTGGAGTCTGAAAAGAGCTAAAAGAAGACTCTAGGAGTTCCTTTCTCGTTGTTATCGAAGCTCTAAAAAGAGATAAAAGTGCGCTTCAAATCCTTTTTCATTTTTAACAAAGCTCGAAAAATAAGGAGAAAAAATATGCTTTGTGGTCAAATCATTCTTGAAATAAATCTGCACGACTAATATGTTCATTAGTTGTAAGACCTATTCAGAACAATGTCAAATGGATTAAAAATACCTGTTTCATAATAAAAACATAATAAAACTATAGTCATAGCAATAAATGTAATTTTCAAATAATTAAATGACTATTAAAAGTAGTTTCGCTATTCATTTTTACCATTCCGTAGTTACCATTTTCATTTTGGAGCTCTGAACCTGATTTTTCTCCCGAACTTCAGCTATTGATTGTGATTGTTTCTATGGACGGATTTCATTTCCGTTTGATCCAGGTTAGTGCCTTGAACCTCCTCTTTCCTTTAGTATTCATTTCATTCCCAAATTCTACAAAATTTTCATGGTTTTAAGTCCCCCAGGGTAAATTCTACCCAAAAAGAGGGCAACGCACCCCTTAATGTCGAAACCTTCATTGCATAGCAAGTAAAATGAAGGCTACTTGCATACACAATGCACTGTCTCTTGTTAGGGAGTGCGTTGGGCGCAATCTAGATTTTTGTTTCTCACATTATGCCCAAAATTTTCCTAAATTTTTGTAATGAATGGAATCTAATGGTTCTTATGGTTGTATTTCAGGTTTCCATCGAATTACAATGACGATTACATAGAGGGAAAGAGAACATGAAGAAAAAGATATGATTTCCATAAATGATCTGGGTACAGTAAGAGCCCTAAGAGAGTGTGGACTACTAAAGTACTTCAGGTTGTCAGGGATGAGGAAACAAATAGAACTATTAGAGTTCTTAGTTCAAGCATGGGATCGAGTTATCGAGGTGTTTCATTTAAAAACCTTGTGGTTCCCATAACAGTCGAGGATGTATACTTTCTTACAGGTTTGTCGAGGAGAGGCTTGCCCATTTCGCTCTCAGGGTCTATTGTTGGAGGAGATACAGTGAGAGATTATGTTTTGCAACATTGTTATCCAGGGGCAGAGCCAAGAAAAGATGGAAAGATAAACATTTAGGATGTTAGAGATTTGCCTTTGAGAACTATCCTTTTCATGATCGCAAAAATTGCCGGCATCATTACACTACATGTAGAAAATAGATCGTATATGTAGTACACGCTAGAGTGTATGGAGCCAATAGTCTTCAACTGGTCTGAAGCTGTTCTTTCTCAGATAAAGGAACAATTGAACAAAGCAAAGGGAGGAAGGAAGAAGAATTTCAGTAATGGTTTGATCCTTATATCCTTCGCTTTAGAATGAATTACACTGATGCAGCCACAACGTGTGACATTGGATGTGTCTAATCCTAGAGATCCGCTGATGCAGAGATGGGTAGAACTCATGGGTAGGCATGCTGGCCAATCTACCATTTTGTTCTCGACTGCGTTCTTCGTCTGGTTCCGGCGACATATTATCGCCATCGATGAGTATGCATATGCAGGCGTTGATTTTTGAGGAGATCCAGATTTAGCATTACCAGAAGGCGCTCAGTGGGGTGCAAGGGTAAGAATTTTTTGACCATGTTTTTTGATTTTCCTAAGGTTTATACAATGTTTTTGTATTTTTGATGTTTTCCCAAGACTAAACTAAATGTTTGATGTAATGCAGATGTTGGTCGTGTTCAACCAGTAGAGGAACCTAAGCGCAAAGCAGATGCACCATCAGAGAGGGTTGTCGAGAGAGCAGTCCTTCAGGATCTTCACATGGTTGAGACTCTAGCTAAGCTTCAGAAGCACATAGAGGGTTTAACCTTCGGGATTCCAGATTGTCGGATCGAAGAGTTACCCATGCGACTGTAGCGACACACTATTGGGGTTCCTAATTGTTGGATGCAGTTACTACATAGGATAGCTAGATCTATAGCATGTTACCACGAGCACCACTAGTCTACTTATGAAATTTTGCATACATTTTGAGGTCAGATGACCAATGTTTCTTGGGCACAAATTTTGTAAAAACCTATAACTATCTATCTATATTATTTCAGTGTTTTCCTATGTTTATTGTGCAATCCTATTCAATGATGTGAATGTTTTCTTTACATATGTTGCAAATGTCTCTCTAAAACTTGATTAGCTAAAGAATTAGTCAATGTGTTCAAATTTCTGGAAATGTGTTGATATTCAATAAAATCAAAATGTCTTTCCAAAAGTTGAACTATTAGGAACAATCTAAGCAGTGTTGGATTTATAACAGTATAAACACTAGTAAGTTGTAATACCACAAGTTGTGAGTCTAACCTTATGATGATATGGTTAATATCAAATGAAATGGCATCAGAGAAAAGTTTGATCAACGCTCTATACTCAGTGATATTGTTTGTTGATCTACCAATACAAATCCCTTGAAAACTCACTAACTCGCCGTTCGGAGCAAAAGTGGCCCACGCTACAGAGGATAGATTCTGCGTACTACGACTAGCATCATCAACATATCCAACAAAGGGATTTGAATATTCAGACATCTGCGATGAAATATAAAGCGGATTACTAACATCAAGAAAACTCTAAAAATAAATTAAGATAGTGAATGCAAATCAACATCATATATATACAATATAATACAAAAAAATACTATGCTCATGATTAAGCATAGTAATGTTTCAAATACAACCCATTTCTACGTTGCACCAACGGAATTCCATTGTAATCAACCAACTCATAGGCGCCCTTAGCAAGAACACTTTTGAAAATATAGGGGCCATGCCATAATGGCTCAAACTTTCCTGTACTTATTACATCAGCTTCTTGATCGTAAAGAAGGACCAAGTCGCCCTTTGAGAAAATGCGAGGCTGGGCATTTTTTTCGTATTGCACCTTTATACGTCTCTTATGTGCTTCGTTGGCCAATTAGGCTTCACGACGCGTTTCATCAAGATGGATGAGGTTAAGGAGATGTGCTTATTCTTCTGAGGTGTCAGGTAACAAGTCGATTGCGAGTTTCAATGACGGTATTTCACATTGTATTTGTAAGATAGCTTCCAGACCATACACCAATTGAAAAGGAGTAAATCCAGTCGCGTTTCTCACCGAGGTTCGATATGCCCACAAGGCAGAGTACAGGATTAAATGCCAATTTCTTTTACAAACTCCTATCATTCGTTGAAGCATACGTTTAAGAATCTTGTTGATAGCTTCAACTTGTCCATTTGATTGTGGATAATAAAGAGAAGAATTATCATGTGGAAATCCTAATTTGGCAATCAATTTGGTCATCATATGGTTGCAAAAATTCTTTCCATGATCTGTAACTATAGCCTGTGGGACCCCAAACCGTGCAATAACATGATTAAAGAAAAACAATGCAGCTTTCTATCCTATGTTGTTGAATGTAGGTATCACTTCGGCCCATTTGGTAAAATAGTTGACTGCGACAATAATATAACCATGCCCCCCGGACGAATGGGGGTTACAAGTCATGAAGTCAATACCCCATTTTGAAAATGGTCCCACAGAGACAACAGGATGAATTGGCGCTGGCGGTTTACGGATTTTATGATAAAAAATCTGGCATGCATGGCAACTTCTGACCGCGAGGATGCAGTCTCGAAAAATAGTAGGCCAAAAGAAACCAGCGCGGAGTATCTTCTACGCAGTAGCATATCCAGATAAATGTCCACCACAAGCCCCAGCATGACAATCATTTAACACTTTTTCGACCTCCTCGTGAGTGAGGCACCTCCTTAAAATGGTATCAACACCACGATGAGAAAGTGTATTGCCAACGATAAGATAATCTTTGGCTTGGTATCGAATATGTCATTGTCGAGAGCGACAGGTATCAGGTCAAAAATTTTGAGATTGGAGATAAATGATGAAATCCCCATACCAAGGATCAGATGACCCGATCAGAAACAGGGACTCGTCAGGAATTGATGGTCCCGACAGAGTTGTAGTACAACCTCAATTGCATTAATAGGTAAAGAATTCGTAAAGAAATTTTTGATTGATGGGTGATATAGTTCACTAAGATATTTTTCTTCATAATCAGGAAGATGGGAACAATGATGATAATCTTCCCATGGTTCTCCTTCTAACATCATGGCTTCCAAAATATTCTCATCTGTCAAGAATGTTGAGGAAAAAGGATCAGAGGGAGTACCAAAATCTAAGGAAGGATCAACCCAAACACTCGATGACGCTGATTTCGGATTTTCCACCCAAGCCATAAATGCCAGCTCAATAGGGTTGGGCGGCAGAAATTCATCCAATGTAGTAATTTCAGAATCACCCGTACTCTCCCTTAAGCCAGATAGAGTGGAAGAGATCATGTCGCAGGTCTCTATACTTGCAATTTCTACCGACGTTGCGGGCAGTGGAAATGCAAAGGTTCCCATGAGAGTGGAATCCTTTAAGAGTCCTACACCAATGTTTTGAAGTTCTAGTTGGGGTATGTGAAAAAACAGAACGCTTCTAGTTACCTGCAAAGTGGAGGCAAAGAAGGATAGTCAATTAATCACTGTGATAGCACCTTTATGTGGAAAGGTGATCATTCTAAAATATGTAGAAACAATTGCAGTCATTGCATATACCCATGGCCTTCCAAGTATAATATTATAGTCAAGGGGTCTGTCAACAACCTCAACATCAACATTCACTATTTTTCCCCCTAGTTCAACATGCAGGTTATTAATTATACCACAAGGTTTATATGTACGTCCATCAAAAGCCTTCAACATCGTTGATGATTGTGATAAGTGTGGCGAGCCAAGTGACTTCCAAAAATTTAGAGACATAATGCATTTAGATGCTCCCTCATCAATTATAGTGCGATGAACAAGGTGATTGAGAACATTTACTTGTATGGAGAATGCCAATTCTGCTGGTAGTTGTGGCACATAGCCCGTATGATTAAAGACAACAAGATTAGAATCAGTCAGATCAATTCCACCAATAGTAGAAAATAAAGCTTGTTTTTGGGAGGGAAAATTTTGTAATACCTCAATAGCAGACATAGTTGAAGGGGATTGAGCCTAATCTTCAACTATATTATAATTTTGTGCAGATCTTGCTCAAGGATTATATGTCGATTTGTGAATTACTCCCATTGGTGGCTTGATTGTCAATTCAGGAATAACAGTAGGCGGTACTAATTCCGTAGATGGATTCATTGCCAAGGTAGTAGGTTGATCAGTGGCACGACTACCATAATAATTATTACGTGTTGACACCAAAATATCTGTTGAAGGTTTTGTGGATAACATTAACACTTGGGAACTAGGAGCTGGATCCGTAGCAACCGTGTTTGTGTCCAGATTTGGAAAGGGGTTTGTCAGCATAGCTAACGCATGGGAAGTCTTGATGATTTTTGAGACTTCAGCGCAGTGAGGAAAATCCCTAAAAAAAAATTCCTCATTATATATTATGCATGGATAACGAGGTTTCCTAGGTCCAAACGATTGATCGGATGATCTTTCCTGCAGGTTAGAAGTTTTCTTTTTCTTAGATTTCCCCTTTTTCTTACTTCCAGGTTGCTTGTCACTTTTTCCCTTGTCAAATGACATGACATTAATTTCGGAAGAAGGTGCAGGATTAGATTCAGTAGTGTGATGTGTTCTTGCAATGCCAATCAAGCCGTCTCCGGCATGAGAGGCCTTTAATTGAGGAGGAACAATAAAATTAGATCTCGGCGCATTAGGAATTTTTTCATAGAGCATTTCAGACTGAGTGTAAATCAAGTCTAAATATTGGGCACAAGCGATAAATTTCTCTTCTGTGACAACGCCACCCTTAGCCACATCCTTAGTTATAGATGGTAACAAGGACTTAATGAACCATTCAGTAAGGAGTTGATCTGGAAGAAATGTCTTAACCATTCTATGATGACGATGCCACTCATGAATATGATCAGAGATGGGAGTAGCATTAGTCTATTTGAAATTCATCAAGAGTTATGTTCCAGTTTCATATCTGATTGGTAACTGGAAATGAGTCAAAAATACAGTAGCTAGGGCAGTGAAATTATCAAAAGAAGCTCTAGGTAATTCAATGTACCATTTTGCAGCCGGACCTGTGAGCGTATGCTGGAAAAGACGTAGTCGGACATAATCATCATTCAGGGAGTTTGATGAACACCATAAATGATAAGTCATGACATAAGTCGACGAATCATCTCCAGGGTTTCCATTAAACTTAGGAATATCCGAGGGTAATTTGTGAGGTATCACCGGCCACCAAGAAGCATAGTTAATTGGATCATTAGTTAGCCGATTTACATCTGGTAACTCTAAATTTGCAACAAAAGGAAACTGTCTATTAAGGTCAAGTTGAGCATAGCCAGGATAAGATGGAATTGCTTGAGCAACATGCCTTTGAGCACCAGCATAAGGAATCTGTTGCTGGTAACCCAGATAGGGTTTGTTTTGATAAGCAAACGCTTGAGGATTCTGTTGACCAAAACCTGGATATGGTACTTGTTGAAATGAAGTTTGAGGCATTTGCGCCTGTGGCTACCAAGGGGTCTGTCCACCAATGTTATAACCAAAATTAGGATAACTTGGATTCGGTTGATAAGTATAACCAGGTTGTGGCTGTGACATCCCATAAAATGGTAAACCAACTTGTGAATAAATAATTCAGGATACAGGTTGTTGTAAATTAACCAAAGGATTTGGAGTCTGTGGACCCAACATTTGATGATATTGAGTTGAAGGACCCGCTTGATAAGGTTTTTGTACAACATTTTGATTCTGTAACAGGGGTAAATATGTATTAACAATTCGAAATGATGTGGGTGTAACAGGTTGAACTAGTTGATACAATTGTATAACCATTTGTGGTTGGATAGGCAGATTTAGCTGCCATTGACAAACATTCATTTCGACATTAGGTTGACCAAAAGAGACAGAGCAATGTCATATTGGGTGACCAAAGGTTTCCCCCCTGCATGAGGAAGATAATAAGATGGAAAATATTTCTCTCCAAATGCTTGGAGTCCAATTGATATGGTACTTGAAGGAATAGACCCAGAAGGACAGGCTTGATATTGCCCTGAAGATGTATATAAAGAATCAAGCCTTTCAGTACTCACTATAGGATTACCAGTTAAAATACCGGAATATGACATTGGTAAAGATCATGGTTGTGAAGATGCACCAGAGAAAATTCCAGATAATGATTTGTAACCTGATGGGACCATAGGGCCACCATGAAAATATGACTCTAGTGAAGTTGTGAACATCGACGGGGTAGCGAGGGAAGGAGCTGGCGTAATTAGAACAGATGGCCCAACCGAAGATGTTGGTTCAGGCATGGTTACTTGATCAAATGTATACCTTTTTAGATCGACATGAGTTTGAATGGGAACAAGATCAATAAAAGCAGATGGTGTCGATTGAGGAAAATACTCGTACAGGTAAAGCTCCTCCCCAAAATGGGTTGGAGTTAAAGGTGTCTCATCTGGTGGGATTTCTTCAATCGCAATTAAACCAGGTGGAATTATTTCACCATCAGGCCCAAAGTATATTTCAGGTGGTTGACTGTGTGATATAGGAGATTCAATAGCTACAGATATTTGTGGGATGACCAAGGTAGGAACAACTTCCGGTTGTTTGACATTAGGATTCAGATGTTCTAGCAAAGAAGAGACAGGATCTGGAACAATTTCTTGTTGAACAACGTCGGGTCCAGGAGGTATGGTCTCACTGATTGGATGGATCATAACCACGGGTAGTTGTGAAGACTCCATTTCGACAACAGTAGATGAACTAGGATGTGTAGAAACAACTTGAGTTAACTCTAGTTATGGGAAGATGATGTTTCACCAGAGGTACGAATTGTACTTGATTCGGTAGATCGTGATCACCTTCGCCTACCAGAAGTAACTTCTGGTGGTAAAGGTGGTTTTAAAGCTAATCTATGTGAATGACGGGGAAAAGGATTTTGTTCTTCCATAATTACTGATTTATTTTAACCAAAAACAAATAAACAAAATAAAAGGGTAATGCTAGGCAAAAGGGTTTACCAAGAAACTGTGAACTGCATAATACCTCCTGGTGAACCAAGAAGTACGAGAAGGAAATCTCCCGGAATGTTGTGTTTGGTGTATCATAATTTACAAGGCGGCTGACTCAGTTCACTATGTATGGATAGCACCTAAAATTTGTCTTCCCAAATATACCTGAAGGTACGTGGAGACCCAAGTCCATATTAGCGTTTTCTAATGCGAAACCACATAGTGAGAGCACCCCTTTATACTTCTCATACTGTAACACCGCCCGATATACCCAAAATTACATGGACGAGCTACGACATACTTACGTACATGGAGTGAGGTATGACACTCGGAATGTAGCATAGAAAAGTTAACGATAGCTGCTATGTTTTATGATGCTGGAACACGTCTCTCGCCTAGACCTTATAAATGTTATCGTTATGGTTCTAATGCTTTGATAGGTAAATTGAGATTAATTTTATGTTGATCTTGTTTAAAAATTTGCCTTTCAAAGGTTCACCGCGATGATGTATTGGAAATTCCTAAAATGCAACCAAGAATGATAAGCAATCTTTCACTTTTAGTTTTTCAATGAAAATCCTAGCTACTAGAGGGAAAGAGTAATCAATTTGCAAGCCAACAAATCAAAGAACACAAACTAAATGCAGATTTCCTAATTGTTCCTTTTGCAAATCACACAAACCACTACATGCAAATGCAGATTTTTATTTTGATTTCCTTTAATGTTATAAATGTAGAAAAGAAACTAAGTGCACTAAATCAACAAAAACAAATGCCTTTTACTTTTGATAAATTGAGATTCCTTTTTGGTGCATTTGATGGAGTACACCCGGAGCTTCGTTCCACTGGCCTCGCTTGCACTTGCTGCAAGATGTTGATGATGCAGGTACCGAGGTCGACAACGATACCAATTCTGAATCAATGTGTTTTGTGGGAATTTTCATGGCAATCCTCCTTGGTGGGAAAATGAAATTCCAAATGAAAAAGGCCAATGTGAAAAAAATATTATTTGAATATAATAAATATTTTAATTTTTTTAAAAGTTATTAAAAGTTATAAATGTTTTGATGTTTTTCAAAAAGAAAGGCAATTGTATTTGTAAGTTATTTTGTTTTCTCCAAGATAGTGTTAATAAAAAATAGATGTTAATAACCAACCTAACACATCACCAACCTAAGTTGACCACCTTGACAAAATATTGGTTTTTTCAATGAACTAAAATGCCTTTAATGAACACAACCAAATGTGCATGATGTTGAACAAGTAAACCAACATGACATACCTTTAATAATAGTAATAATGTGTGCAATTTGTGGATTGGGAAACCCAAACTAACATACCTATGATAATCAAAATCGACCATACATGCCTGTTGTGATCAACCCTTCACGAGTTCTATTGATTTCAAGCAAAATTAAGCATGTCATGCAACTCTTAGACTAACTTTGATACATATACAAATTAAGTTTGTATTTAATTGTTAGAATTGTGTTAAATTATTTCCCCTTTAAATGTCCCAAGTTTGAATCCAAGGGAAATTAAGGTATATATACCTCCATGGATTAAATAGTTAAATCATTACATGAAGGGCATCCATTTTCCCACGAACAAGGGGGTCTCACATGCCAATTTAGAATATACCTATATTATAACTTTATATTAAATACTATTATTACTTTCTTGTGTTAATATGAGTGCTTTTAATATTTAATATACAATTTAGTAGATTACCCCTTAACTAATTAGTGAAGTATTTAATATTGGATGAGAGAGTTGTAAGGTTGAAATTTCTATACCTTGTGTTAATTTGGGTATTTGTATCATTTCAATGCAAAATTGGATTTCATACATATCCATGGATCCATTAAAGCCATTTACACATGCCAACCAAAGACATTCAATAATTGGGTTAGAATTAGCGGTTGGGAGGAGTTCATTATCATATTCATCCAAGGGTTTCCATACTAGAGAAATTAGGGTATGTGTTTGATTTATGGGCTAATGTTTGAATGATATGAGGAGACGAGTTAGTGCAAGTCCTTCTTATGGTAAGGCCTTGCACCTCTTCATTTATTTCTTAAAGTAAACTTGAAATAAGTGATTACAAATATATGATACATATAATGTGCAAACCATTCACAACATCACGACATTAAACATTTACACGAGATGCAACTTATTTCATGTTCAATATATTTTTTCCTTTAAAAACGAAATATATGGTACCATGATATAATATATTGATTCACCAACATTGACCACCAAAAAAATGACCTAAACAACAAATATTATGTATGGTGAATGTCATCCACCATAAACTATGATTATTAGCCACTCTAACACCCCTAAGTTTATGGTCACTCATTGAACATGACCCCAAGAGTTGTTTCGAGCTTCTTAAGCTTATTCTTTCCCAAAAGACTGACAAGGATGCCTCATTACTGTAGCATTTTTTTCTGTGTCTTTCATCAAATTCTCTACAACCACGCTTTTATGTTATCCTCAATTGACATTTCAATTCCATGTGTTTTCTTATTGCATGTTTCAAAGGGTTTCCTTCATTCTCATGGCAAACACAGAGTCGCATTCATGGGTCCTTCTGTGTTTTGGGGACCATCTCATTACCTGCAGTGGTTCTCTCTAAATCAACACATGGCAAGCAAGGTATGCGATCAACCAAAACATCTTAGCACCTAAAAGGCCATCGATTTCGAGTTAATCCCTACCCTACGCCATGGCAAAATTTTTGGTTTGAATAAATTTTGTCGCCCATTTAGCTGATCATTGTCAAGAAAAATGTAATTCTACTGGGCTTTACCCGCTTGTCGCATTAGGTTTAATTATTAGGGGGTTAAGGGTTTAGAGGTTTAGGGTACAGGGTTTAAATGGGTTAGGGGTTTAGAGGTTTAGGGGGTTAGGGGATTTAGCAGTTAAGGATTTTATGGGTTAGGGGATAGGGGTTAATGGGGTTAAGTTTAGGGGGTTAAATGGGTTAGGGATTTATGGGTTTAGGGGGTTAAATGTGTTAGGGGTCTGGAATTAGGGTTTAAGGGGTGAGGGGTTTAGGGTTTATAGGTTTAGGGTTTAGGGGGTTAAATGGGTTAGGGGTTTAGGGTTTTCGGGGGTTAAATGGGTTAGGGGTTAAGGGTTTACGGGTTAAATGGGTTAGGGGTTGGGATTTAGTGTTCAAGGGGTTAGGGGTTAAGATGATAGTTTCGTTGGTCTCTATTTGTGCACAATAGTTCTTTATTCTTTGTGTCTCAAAATAACAATTTTGTAGGTATTATTGCTTGTTGCCATGTCTTCTCTATTTATTAATTTCTAGTATTTGTTAACCATTTCTTTACATTTATCGATGAAAATGTCTATTGCAATTAAACCAAATGTATGTTCAATCTCCAGTTTCAAACTCAGCCACAGTGTTGTCACACAATTTAAGTCCAGAGAATGGACATTTGATAAAGTCTCAATAACCACACTACACCTCATGACTGCTACAAAAAAGCTTAAGTTCGAGTGTCCCACATTCATGAGAAAGTTGATGATTATACTCTTGCTCCACCTAATTGTGTCCTGGAAATACCCTTGTTTGTTGCAAAAACATCCTAATGTTGTTGACCTTGTCCCTTAATAGACCAAGGAAATACATGAGACTAAGAGGAATGGAAAGCACTACAAAGTTGGAGAGAGTACAAAATACTAGGATGATTTAAAGGATAAGCTTGAAGAATCTAACAGTGATGAAACAACTGAAAGTTGTCCCAAACAAAGCGTTGATAATGTGAAACCTTCTTCTGTACCAATTAAGCAAGACTACATTCATGTGAGAGCAAGAAGAGGCCAAGCGACCGATAGGAATAGCCTAGCAGTGAGGGTATGGTTCACTCTTTTTAATGAAATATTTGATCTACATTTTGTATTTCGAAGATTAACCATTTTAATCTTGCCAACAAGGGGGAATTAACCTGATCGTAGGTCCCAAGTAATCCTCCTCTCGTTTGGAATGGATAATCCCAACGAGTTTTAAGGACTCTTATAATGGTTAAGGGAATAGTGACTTAGTGGTTAAGGGATTAGGGATTAGGGGCTTAGGGCTTAGGGTTAGGGATTACGAGAATAATGAGTTAGTGGTTAAGAGGTTAAGGATTCAAGGGTTAGGGGTTAGGGGATTTAGGCGTATTTAGGGGTTAGGGGATTTAGGTGCATTTAGGTTAAGGGATCAGGGATTAGGGTTAGGGGAATAATGAGTTAGTGATTAAGGGGTTAGGGGTTAAGGGATTTAGGTGCATTTAGGGGTTAGGGGAATAATGAGTTAGTGGTTAAGGGATTAGGGATTGGGGGCTTATGGGTTAGGGGATTTAGGTGCAGTTAGGGGTTAGGTGAATAATGTGTTAGTGGTTAAGGGATTAGGGATTAGGGATTAGGGGCTTAGGGGTTACAGGATTTAACAGTTAAGGATTTTACAAGGGTTAAGGGAATAATGAGTTAGCGGTTAAGGGATTAGGGATTAGGGGATTAGGGCTTAGGGTTAGGGATTACGAGAATAATGAGTTAGTGGTTAAGGGGTTAAGGATTCAAGGGTTAGGGGTTAGGGGATTTAGACGCATTTAGGTTAAGGGATCAGGGATTGGGGTTAGGGGAATAATGAGTTAGTGTTTAAGGGGTTAGGGGTTCGGGGATTTAGGTGCATTTAGGGGTTAGGGGAATAATGAGTTAGTGGTTAAGGGATTAGGGATTG
Organism: Pinus albicaulis; assembly: GCA_034641835.2. NCBI lineage: Eukaryota > Viridiplantae > Streptophyta > Pinopsida > Pinales > Pinaceae > Pinus > Pinus albicaulis. Next base: position 270,116,968 of record CM076578.1, read on the forward strand.
GGGGCTTATGGGTTAGGGGATTTAGGCACAGTTAGGGGTTAGGTGAATAATGTCTTAGTGCTTAAGGGATTAGGGATTAGGGGCTTAGGGGTTAGGGGATTTAACAGTTAAGGATTTTACGGATTTTAGGGTTATGGGTTGAGAGTTACTGGGTTCACGTTGGCAATTCATGTGAAAAATAATTGTGCATTGGAGTTCAGAGGTGGTGAAAGGATAAGGCAAGGGAAGATGAGGGAGCCCAATATTAGACTCCTAAATATGGTTTCGTGTTGGTCCTGATGGTGACCTCTGAAGAGGAAGCGTAAACATCGCAGGAAGGTTTACAGAGGGAGTGGCTTGTGTGTGCTTGTCATGGGAATTTTCTAGTGCAGTGTGTTCAGTCGGTCCCTGCTGCTCAGTTTCTTAGCCATTGACTACGTCTAGGTTGAGGATAGGAAGTTGAAGGGAAGTGAGATCACTCATTTCCATTTTTCTTGGCTTTCAGTGACCCTATTTTTTCGTGATAAGAGAGGAAGCTAGAATTTGCAGTCGAGGAAACCTAGAGGGTGGTGGCAGAAAACTAGTTTCTTTTCCAAATTTCGTGCCCTCCGACATGGGTGTGATGGTGTTTGGTGGATTGGTGTGTGGTCTCTATGTGGAGAATTTGGAGGTTGGTCACTTCCCTGGGGGAATTTACGCTCATGCGTCGGCTAATTTGTCATCGTTTGTTGTTCAAGTTCCTGTGTTGGTTTGGTGGGTGATGGTATTTAGTTTTACTGGTGGTGGAATTATTTATCTGGTAGTGGGAGGTGTCTCTGGGCTTCCTTGTGGTGGTGGGAGACGACATTTGGCTCCTTCGCTGGTGTTGTTTGTTTTCTAATATAGTGGGGGGTCTGGTCTCTTGACTCTGCACACAGCGGGGTTCCTCGACCTTGGCGAATTATGAAGACCCTGGTGTGGTGTGAGTAGTCTCCCTCCCGTGTCATACATGGCCCTGTGGGGGTGGTAGACTCAGAAACAATCATGGCGGATCCACGCTAGGGTGGAAATACTGCGGGGCGTGCGTGACTCACTAGTGTGGGTGCGCATAGGGGTGGTGGAGGAGGTAAGTGGGGGGATAAAATAGGTGGGGGTTTGAGGGTTCAAAAGTAGAGTCGTCAGGGTGGAGGAGGCCGTGGTGGCAAGGGGAATCGTGGGTTTGATTAATTTTAGGTAAATGAGGGGCAAGTTATCCAACATTGTTACCTAGAGAACGGTCGTGCACTTATCAACAACCTGATGGAAAGAGTGGAAACAACTGAGAGATTATGTCATGAGGGATATGCAGAGTAGATGGAAACATTGGACTGAATGCACTATTTACAGTTCCAAGTCTGGGAGAGACTGGTAGTTGTTTGGTGAGGCCAAAATCAACTCACTGAGAAAGTAGAATAGCTGGAGACTTGTTTGGTGCACTTTGAAGGGCATGGTGAGTGTGACTTCTATCCTCCACCCCATCTAGGAACAACCCCGGACAACCCTGCATCCATCATGTTGGACGACTAGTATGTTATTTGGTGTTCTTTATGTTTTATATGTGTTTTGGTGCCTTTGGCCCAACCATTTATGGATAATTTCCCTAGTCCCTCTTTTGCATTTCTTTGCATCTGGTGCAAATTTTTGTCAACAAACCAAGTCGAGGTGAGATCACTTGCTTTTTAACTGGCTATATGTACTCCTTTTTTCCTACATGAATATAACATTGACTTACAAAAAAACAAAGGTTCATACATCATTAAAAAATTAATTAAGTTTCATACTTAAATTAACAAATGTCCATACCTATTTACTAAATAGGCCTATAAATATATATTGTAGGTTTATCTATTTATTATTTATCAAATGTAAATATGATGATTTAATACTAGATTTAAATGAACTCACGTGTTTAACATAAGAAATGTTATATTTATCTAGTTATTAAATTTAAATATGAAGATTTAACCTTAGATTTAAAACAACTCACACTTTTAACATAAATCAATGAAGTTTAAAAATTAAACTTTATGGCCAAATATTAAATATAAATATAAATATTAATTTGGCTATCTAATTAATATTACCTTTACTAAAATTTTAATGAAGGCATTAGTATAAAGTTGATAGATGAAACATGCAATTATGTTAATTGTAGATGAATCCATCTGCGCTGTTAAAATTTAGAGACCAAAGGGTATTCATAATTTTAACACTGTAAATTCAGAGACCCCTTTGTCTCTAAATTTTAACACTGCAAATGTATTCAGAGACACCTATAGTGAAATGTAACACTTCGGTACAAAAATTGAATTTTTCCATATATGGAGTGACACAATTAAAAATTACTGACATAAATGACTAATTCATATACTTGTTGTACTTGTTATTTGGCCACATTTTTATTCTTGGACTATAATAGTCATTTACATTAATCATTTTTAATTTTGTCACTTATTATCTAGTCATATATTTTAATCCTAGACTAAATTAGACATTTAAGTTAGTCACTTTTACTTTAGTCACTTATTATCTAGTCATATATTTTATCCCTAGACTAAATTAGTCATTTAAGTTAGTCGCTTTTAGTTTAGTCACTTATTATCTAGTCGTATATTATATTCCAAGACTAAATTAGTCATTTTTAATTCGGTCACTTAAAATTGCTCAACTTTAGTAGTAATTCACTTGAAATAATTGCGGTGACTAACATTTTTAGTCTCCTAGTCATTAATTTCATCATTGTTTACTAGTGGTTGTAGAGCGCCAATAGACAGAACAACATAACAATGAGGGAGGCAGTTAGGGTTCTGGGGGTAAGGTAATACCCTAACTACCCCAGCATCCCTACTAGTTGTAGATTTCATTTGCATATAGATGACAGAGAGGCTCACGCCTGGAGGCTTAAGCGTACAAGTTTAAAGATAATGCATACAGCGGATCCAACAGGATCTAACACATTAATCATTGAATCAATAATATGTGCTAATGGATATAGTCACAGTTTTGAGAATCCCGAATGTACCAAATCAATAATGAACATATAGTAAACCTTTGACAACATATTCGGGGGGTTGAATAACAATGAAAATTATATGTATTATATGAATAATGGAAAGGTTTAATATTAGTGAATAACGGAGACAAAGGAAACTTATCATTGTGCTTGAATTAATTTTCAAGGGTCTGACAACGCAAAACCTTTTAGTTAAACAATGATTAATGTATTGTCTTTAAGATGATCAAGGACTTAATAGCCAATAGTATTTTTTTTTTATGATATAAGGTAATAATGTGATTGGACATTACAAGTGGTATCAGAGCAGCGTTTAAACGCTAGGACCAAAAATGGGTCACCTAAATAACAATAGATGTGTGTAAATGTGCACAAAATTGAAAGGAAGAGTTAATTGAGAACGACGACGAGGGGGCCTGTGCATCCAACACCCAAAAATTTAGGAGAAATTCACCCCCAACCTAATCAAGAAATGAATCCAGAGATGTGGGTATAGATAACTATAGACCAACATCAACAAACTAACATATTGCAGGAAGAACAACAACAATAAACAAACAGACTCTTGGATACTGTAAAATAGTTACAATAAGAAATGGTGCAAGTTAGAAGTGATAATAAGAGGTTGTTGCAGGAGTAGGAGAAGATCCTTAAAAGCCTCTCAGACAAACAGAATCAAGGGGTAAATCAACCAAG